>JARYHS010010933.1:0-11000 GCA_031002005.1 Vandiemenella viatica | reverse complement strand
TATGTTTTTCCATTTATACCTAGTAACAAAAATGGTATTAAACTGACAACTCTGGTGGCAATGTCTTTGTTTTCTCTCGAAAAAAATATATGTTGTTCAATCTTTGACGAAAAATATTTCACGTGGGGAGGTAGAAAAAAAATCAAAACTTTTCATTTTTTAGAAGCTGCTTTTAACATCGTTTTAAATACGATATTCGGTCATGAGGCAGCGAAATACATGACATGTGCAATTTGAAGTTCTCGGCTTATTCCTTTTGCGAGGTCCATACCTGCTGCTGACGAATATACAGACAGTGGAGCCCGTTCTGGCAGGGAATAAAAAAAAAGAAGCTATTGGACGGGTTCCCTAGGTTGGCGGGCAACCAGCGATGAGCGTGACTGCGTTCCAGAGATGAACCGCGACGGTGGCGCCTTTGACGGCGGGCTGGCGAACCGCACTAGCTATTGATCGCTGGTCGGTTCAGGATAAGCAGAGCGCGCGCTGGCGCTCGTTGGCTCGTTAATTAACCGTCCACACTCCCCATTACGCGGGTCTCTCTTCTTTCTGGCCACTCGTGGCTGTTCCCGCCAGAGACCCGCAACCCCTGAATATTCAGCAGGTCAGACACGCAGAGGAAACTGTTCCGCGAGATGGCGCTCCGACACGACCGCTTGGAACGTGCAGCGCTCCTCAGAGTAATAGAAACAGTGATTCACCAAGTTCTACCGCAATACCACGAATGGAGAATCTTCAGAGATGTTTTATCTGACTGCCAGACCCGTCTGCGTAAATTTATTACATGAAGGTTTAATCGGCCAATAACCTCAGTCTCCCTTCGTTATCTTTGGGGGCGTCCATTAATTACGTGACCCCCCCCCCCCCCCCCGATGCTCGACCTTTTTTTCTTTTTCCTTTTTTTACTTCTCCTGCTTCCGAGGGCGGTTATACCCCCATAACCCCCCCTCCCCAAAATCGGTATCCCCGTCGTTTGTAGACATTATACCACCACAAAGTCAATATTTGCGTCGTTTGTAGGCATTTCATTTTTAGTTATACTGTCTTTCATGAACTTCAAAAGCTGACGTGATATTTCCGTCAACCTCCTACCCCCTCGGTGAGATTTCGCCGGAACCCCCTCCCCTTCCATTTTACCTCACGTTATTAAATCTTTTTTTTTTTTTTTTTTTTTTTTTGCTTACTGCTTTACGCCTCGTCGACGTCGAGGTCATTATAGGCGGGATGGGACTGGATACTAGGAACGGGAAGGAATTCGGCCATGGCGTTTTTGAAGGAAGCATTCCGGTATTCGCCTGGAGTGATTTGGGGAAATCATGGAAAACCCAAATCTGGATACCTGGACGGGGATTCGAACCAGCGTCCTCCCGAATGCGAGGCCAGAGCGTTAACCACTCATCCACTCATCGGTCTGTGGACGCCCCCTTTGGGATGATAAGTGTATCTTTATTTTTGTTATTATTGATGTTTTTTGAAGCCAGTTTTTATTTTCCAGCTGAATGGCTGTTTCCAGCAAGCACAAACTACACATCTGTCTTTATACCCATTTTCTATCGAGGTTCCTCGCACGGACAATATGACATCCTAATTGCAGTCAACGCATAGTCAACAAAGGCACAAATACAGTGAGAAATCCAGTGCGGTCACAACTCTTAAAATAAGTTAAAAGAATAAAAATTATAAATATCGATTACAGTTCCAAATAATACTATGCCGTTGGTACGTACCCCGTCAAACATTTTGACTTCGATTTTTCATCTTTTGTGTGCCACATCAAAATAAAAATAAAACTATTTTTACTGTTGGGACCATGCGTTTTACATTTTTTAAAACTCCTTCAAAATCCGACCAGAAGTTTTTTAGACAATCATTTTCAACAAAAATAACATATGAACACATACTTCTTCTTCATCTCTCAATTCTGATGCCGCATGAACATAAAAAATACATTATTTTAGCTCTAAAACCGTAGGCTGCATCCTATGAAAATCCGTCCATTTATTTTTGCAGGAATAGTAGCAAACCAAATAGAATTATTTTCTCGCAGTCGAAATATTATCATTCAACTATATTATAAATCTTTTGCATTTGATCATCACCTTATGGTTATTGATATGTTATTGTTAACTAGTACAAGCCCGTGACTTTTTTTGCGTATCATCATGTGTCTACAATAGTTCCAGTTTTTACGATTGTAACAGAATGACCACATGTGGGTCATTCGGTACATTTTTATTTTTATATATAATATTTTGTATATTTTTATATAGAATAAGAAAGGAATTATCGGAGAGGGTTGTCAGTGTTTGTGGGACCTCCCAGATAGCCGCGCCAGTCCGTCCCGCCAGACAGGCGGCGAGCGAACAATGCAGCCACCCTTTATAACGGATTTGGTCAAGCATATGATCCCTTAGCTCCGAGAAACTGCACACTGGGGTGAATGCTCGTATCCCATCCCAGGTCCCCGAGCGGGCAGTTTTGGAGGTCACAGTTGACGAGTAAGTCCAAGGCTATGGCGAGTTCGCACGAATCTCGAAAGACAATGTTCGCCTATCGTCACAGCCAGTAGGAGGAGCAAACAAAACAGCAGAACCAATCGAGACAGACTATCCTCTGCATTTTGTAATGCCAGGGAATTTTTGCTCTATGTGAACCACGAGCGACGGGGGCAGGGTTTTTCCTGCGGACGCTTGACGCCGAGTCTTAAGACTGAAAGGAGCGGATTTTCCGATGTTGGTGATCGCTCCGGCTTGGCATCGAACCTGAGGGTTCGATAAGCGTGCCTTGTACAGTGAGGTCGCTGTGCACTCATTCAGTACGCTTGAACGGACGTGGTACATTGTCCGCTATAGCCAAGGGGCTATAGTAATTCCGCCGTCGAGGGAAGCATATCGCCGTCACGGTAATCATTCTACAGTGCAGTGTGGTACTTTCATTCGGTCATTGGGTACACCCTGTAACGACCTCTGAATGATTAGGAGTTCTCGCACCCCAAAATATTGAGCTAGCTGGGAGAGACTTTCTTAAAGCCACACTTGGTGGATAATTTAAATTATCCTGGCGCCCGGCATTTGAGATCGGATACAGTCAATGTTAATACTGTATTTGATTTATGATTCAAGATTGTTGTGAAGGGAACTTTCATTTAAAAACCAAGTGTGAAGCTTTCTTGTTTACCAATTAATATTGGGAATATGCTTCAAGATCCATTTTAAATATGGTGGTGTTTTAATGCTTTGTTTGTTTGTTATATGTTAATATTTCAATATGTTAATGTTAAAAATAAATAAGCCTCACCTGTACGCCAGTATGAGTACCCAATAAATTAGCAGACTAGGGTTTTCTTTGAATTATAAAAAGAAGTAAAAGGTTTTCACCCTTACCTCCCTCCCAGCACCTACCGCTACACGATGAAAGATTATGACAGATTGATCTGATCTGGCTAAATATAAGCTTGACCTGTGTTTCATCCTTAGGATGAATAAAATCTCTTGAGCTTGAGGAACTCGGAAGCATTAATAGAGGTAGGTATTAAACACGGACAGGAATGATCGCGCTATCGTGTAACTGTTTCAAATATCATACACTCGAACTTGCTTAAATACGAACTTGACTTGTATTTGACCCTTAAAGTTCACTCTGAAATTTTTTTTTTTTCAAAAAATACTGTTTCCTTAAAAAGCATCACGTTGATTATTATTGAGACTGGGCAAACACTCATAATATAAACATTGTTCATAGTATCTGTGTCGACCAAAGAACTTAATATACATTCCATATTATGAAACAGTTGAGCAACTCCGCAGAAATAAGTTGTCAGAATTGTCGATTCGATGACACATTTGGCCTGATGTCCACTTAAAATAACTCACATACAGCGAACATGAATAAAGACCAATAACGATATTGGTCAATAAAATGCCTTAAAAACAAATAAACCGTAATGCAAAAATTTTGGTCAACCGACAACATTAGTGAAAGTTGTAATTAAAATGAAATTTATCCTAAGCGGAAATGACTATTGGCTACAACAGAGACCATGAGTAATTTAATTTTTTTTAAGTTGGTTTAGTTATTAACCTGTTACTGAAAAGCAGATCCACGTTTTTTCAGCCGCAAAATTTATTAAATTTTTCTAAATTATGAAACGCTATGAAAAACAAACTTAATGAATGTATTATTCCAGTTAATTTGGTAGCAGTTGCTTAGGTTGTAAACATAACCACGAATTCCTTCTAATGGTATCTCTGGTCGCTGTTTTGCGAGTGAAGGCTGACACGTGACAGCGGTCTCCAGCCAATAGCTGTCGAGATGAGTGGGTGACCATACGAAATTATATAGTAGGTATTCTCTCTTTACTGTGTATCACTGTCTAGGGATTTCAGTTCAATCAGATATCATCAACGAAGGCATAGAAAGAAGGCTATAATCTGGCATAGCTAATACAGTGGTTGGCAGATTAGATTTACCAAATACTATTATTATTAAACCGCCATTCACAACGAACTGAGTGGCGAATGGTGCTTTGAACCTATCCTAATGTCTAATCGTTTATGTATAGACATGAATATGGCAGGAGGCGCACAAGGGCTATTTTGAACAACCATCCCGGCATTCACCTTTTCTTTTTTTCTTTTTCTCTGCAATTTTTAGATAACAACTTTGTTGGTAGTAGAATGTTTGTTGCTGTCATCCTGAAATATGTCTGTCACGAAATTCTCAATTAGCCTCCGGCGAGAGCAACGCTTTAGGCCTTCCAGATCTTCCCAACGTAAATCCTTCAACATTACACTTGCCCTTTCTCTCCAGCTTTATATAATTTCATAAAACAGACAGCTCTTCTTTCGATCTTATCCAATGCCTCCATGAACCTGTTGATGGGAGCCCCATAGAAAAGAACAATATTCTAAATGGGGTCGCACCAGTGCTTTTATGAAATCGATTAAACTTCCGGTGTACAGTGTGTTAAATTACGACACATAAATCGGAGTGTATTGTTTGCTTTCCCAATTACCTTCTCAATATATTCACTCCCCAACCAATAATTATGAATTGTTACTCCTAGGTATTTAGCGGAATCTATCGTTCAAAAGGCAGTGCCAATGATTGAATATTCAGAGCTAAATTGTGTCATCTTTTTACTCACATGCATAGCTTGCTAGTTTTTAGTGTTTAACTCCATTTACCTGTCTTCGCATCAGACTTGTAACCAGGCGCAGGTGTCCTCGATTTTTATTGAACGAAAGATAATAGCATCATCGGAAAATAGTCTTATTTTACCCTCTATTAAGTCGCATTTATCATTGACGTATATGAGAAACAACATGGGAACAACAGGGGCCCTTTCACACTTCCCTTTTGTCAGTGATAAACGCTCACCGTCGAGAACTACACACTGTGTTACACCCTTCAGAAAGCCTGCAACCAAGTCGCATATTTGTAGAGATATGCCATAACTACGAAGTTTAGTAAGTAGCTTTTTATGAGGCGAAGTGTCAAAGGCTTTTTTTAAAAAAATAAATTTAAAAAAATAAAAATCTTATAGGATTAAGTCAACATGAGATCGCTCATCTATCCTACGGCACAAGCCGTTAATTAAAAGGGCAAAATGTATCTTGCAGCATCGGCCTTTTCTGAATCCATGATGACTTGAGTTTAAGAGCTCCCCTTAATCAAAAAAAAAAAAAAATCATGACATTTTAACTGCTGATATATTCTGAAATTCTGCAAAATATTCAGGTTGACGAGATCGGTCTGTAATTTTGAGCATCTTTAACATTTTCACTCGTAAACAATGGACTTAAGATGCTAGTCTTAAACTCAGCTGGTATGTTTCCTTGATCGGTTTGACGATGCGTTCTAAAATACCTCCATGCTGGAGTAGGAGACATACAATAGGTCCAGGTTCTAATCTTGGGCCTAGAGCACCCGTTCATCGCTAAGATTTTTAGTTGGTGTTCGCTAATCAGCTACGAAAATGTAGAAACCGTCCGCTTCAAAAATTTTACAATACACGAAAAAATTAACACTTAATAAAAAAAAAATTCTTAAACTATTCAAGAACAGATGGCGAAATATACCCTTTCCTTTTATTCGATAGGTAACGAGAAGTGTAAGGGAAAATCATTCTGGTATTTCACTCCTAATAATACCAAAGCGGTCACCAGCGGCGGATTAATCTAAAGAGTCAAAGAAAGAGAAATCACTGCAATTGGCCAGGAGTAGACGCTAGTCACTGTCTGACAATGAACCAAAGCACACCTGCGGCGAGGTGAATAGGCTACCACACGCGCTCCGCTGCTACTCTGCCTGCTTCCTAACAGGCGTGTAGAAAGTACGGTTAGTGTTACCACGGTACCACCGAGCGTGGCGGTGTAACGGTTAGCGTTCTCGCCTCGCATTCGGGAGGACGGCGGTTCGAATCCTCGTCCGGGCATCCAGATTTGGGTTTTCCATGGTTTCCCAAATCACTCCAGGCAAATGCCGGGATGCTTCCTTCAAAAGGCCATGGCCGAATTCCTTCCCATTCCTTGCCCCCCATCCTTTCCCATCTCTAAAGACCTTGCTGTTGAGTGACATAAAGCAGTTACAAAAAAAACACGGTACCTGTAGAACTACGGGTAATAGGAACATCCCAAAAGAAATAACTTTAAAAGCAACTATCTGTCATTCTCAAATACGTCGTTGAGAAGAATCATGAGAGAAGTATCTAATCATTGACCTTTTTACCGGGAATTATTTAAAACTCGTCTAACGGTGCTAATTTCAAACCATTTTGGGTGCTGTGCATCGAATGACGAAATTTAGTTCAGCGAAAATCTCAGTTTAGTTTATGTTACTAAATGTGGTCAAGGATTTTAAAAGTGTTTTCCCTCCTTTTTTTGCATTGCTTTTAGAGCTTAGTTTGTCCTAATCTTTTTAAACTTACTATTATTAATGAAAATTACTGCAAAATTGAATGTGCGTAATGTATTTTAAGTAAACGAAGTTTTAACGGAAATCTTTTAGGCTAAACTGTTTAAATATGTGAAATAAAATTCAAATTAGAATTCCAAACTCTGGTCTTGCTATAACATCATCCTTTTTTACCACACTGAACATACTCGTAATGTTATAAAATGATTCTGATCTATGGTTTAGATATCCCAAAACCAAAACAATTCAGATTTTTAGAATTTTTATCTGTATGTGAGTTTATCTGTTTGTTCTTGACTCACTTGAAAACTACAGAGCAGATTTTGGTGATTTTTCATAATTTCTAAGTTTAGGTGCTGACATAATTTCTTAAGGTGGCTATACACGATCGCTCCTTTTTCGTGTCATCCGTGTGGATGACATCCATTTGGATGACATCCGTATGGATGACATCCATTTGCATGACATCCGTATGGATGACATCCATTTGGATGACATCCAAAATCGTAGCATATACCATCAATCTAACACTCCAGTCATCTACGTTTGCGCAAGTCTAGTTTGCAGTCTGAATATAGACTGAAAATAGTAACACATATGTCACATGTTGTACAACAACTTATTTAAACAAGTAGGCTCATTTAAAATTGAGTGATCTTAGGGAGCGTCCATTAACCACGTAGCTCAATTTTGGCCTTCTGTGAACTCCCTCCCCCCACATAGCCCGACGTGGCTTTTGCCTCTACCCCTCTCCCCCTCCACTTAGCAAGTAGCTTTTTTCTTTTTTGATTCCAGAAGACATTTTGTACTGTTTTCTCTTGTTAGACTGTTGTAAATTACATACGGAGATAATTAAATGAGGGAAATAAATATTCACATGCTGTTGTGTGTTCTGTTCCTTATTCTAACCGTCAAAAATGTTATGAAAGGAAAGCTACGTGGTCTGGCTCGGAACCCCCACTCCCCCCACGTAGCGCAGCGTAGCTTTCCAGCCACAAAACCTCCCCCCCCCCCTCAGACAAATCCACGTAGTTTATTGACGCCCCCTTACCTTATTATACTCTTTTTAAAACAAGACCACAAAGAATTAATTTTCTCTGATTGCATTTACATCTTTATTTTCAAATAACACTGTCAATTGATCTATTGCTATTACGTTTTTGTTTTGTCATGGTAGTCAGGTTTAGAGAACCACCATGGACATGGTAAGTCCTTATATTTTGCAATAACCTCCAAAGCAAAGTTGTCTTCAGAAGATATTACTGTTTTCTAATAATAATAAAATTGAAATAAGAAAATAATATACATTCTAAATGTTACTAAATAATACTTAAAACAATATTATTTTCAATATCCATTCAGAATATCATTTCACAACTAGCAAAACAAATATTTCTAAACCAAATTCAAAGGAAATGATGCGATATTGTATCATTTACCCGGTTCCAGTTTGTTTCGTACCAGGCTCATATGCTTTGGGTCACTATACTGAGGACAACACTAGGCACACACAGCATTTAATTAAAATCACCCATCCCCTAGGTCTGACTCGAACTAGCGACCCTTACAATTCGAGGCCTGCGTGGTAGACCCTACACCGCCAGGACCGGCCATAATTATGTACTTCTTCACCTACACTTAGTTTCATTGATTCACAGTTAGATATGGTCAACGCGCAACCACCAGTAAATAAACATACTTGATGCCAATCAAGTCAAATATGTCTAGCTTAACGTGTTGTCAAAATTGTTTTTCAGACGAAGTTTTTCCTGCACCGTTGAGTCAGTTGGTTGCGGCATCGTTGGTGCACCAGATCGTGCACCAAAGTCTTGGGTTAATTCCCAAACCTCACCAAAATGTTTGTGTATTGGTATCTTCAGTGTTGATGGCGATTCGTCAGTCTGATGCGGACGTTCCGCCTAGCGGTTCCTCTGGTATCACGGCCCGACACCGTCACATGCTCGGAAGAAGAGATGGAGCTGGACAACCGATAGACGGCGCTAGCAACAGGCCAATTAGTGCCACCGCATAGTGGGGTATCCGCCGCGGCCAATCAGAACCGACAGACCTAGTATAAATACAGCCGCGCGGGTCCCACTTAAGACAGAGCTGTGTTCACTTCTACTCAGTTTGCTTCCGTCTCTCTGTGCATCGCCTATTGGACTCTGACCAGCGGGCATCTCGGTTTACGTTCGGTTACTCCTTTGGACTCTGCGCATCGCATATTGGACTCGGATCAGTGCGCGTCTCGGTCTACGTTCGGTTTCTTCCTTGGACTCTGCGCATCTCATCTTGAACTTTTCTTCGGTTCTCGCTTGATCATCTCCGGGCGACCACCCGTCCGTCGTGTTGACATTTCGACCGCCGTGCGGACACACAATAGTCCCCTTAAAATCTTTCGGAAGAGTAGATCTGAATCTCACCTTCTCCCTTCTTTCATCTCTCACAAACGAGATATACACTGAACACAAACTCTATCACACTTGTGAACGTAATGGCCCAGTACATCTTCCCAGACGTTCCCAAAGTAGTGTTATCAACAGATCTCGTGGTAACACTGAGATTGGTGGCTTAGCGGTTAATGTTCTGGCCTCGCATTAGGGAGAACACCGGTTCGAATCCCCGTCCGGGCATCCAGATTTGTGTTTTCCGTGGTTTCCCCAAATCACTCCAGACGATGCTTCCTTCAAAAGGCCATGGTCGGATTCCTTCCCGTTCCTTTTGGGATGCAAAATTCGTTTTTATCTTTAAAGCCTAAATTTTGTTCAATCGCAGAACCTCGTTTGTATTTTATGTGTAGGGAAAGTAATAGCAAGAAGTCATCACTGATTATCAGCCCGAGAGCCGTTGCGGAAAACAGTCTAATGTACAATCACCAAATGGAAGTTAGATAGCTGAACGGAAATAAAACGGAAGAAGAAAATGGCATGTGCAGACAAAGCAAGAATGAAACAAAAGGAAACAAATTGCAGGGACTGAGGAATAAGGCACTCGCTTTGCTTGCGAACATGAAAGCGAATCGGTGAAGAGGGGAGAAGCGAAATTTTTCTGCCGAATTGTGTTCCAGCTGGAGTAGTGGGATCTTTGTCCTGGAGATCCCTTTGTGTCGCTTTGCTTGCCTGTAGAGTGTGGAACGCGAGATATTGACGCTTGAGGCAGGAAACGCCGAAATGAACTGACCAATATTCTGTCCGCACCATCAAATTAGTACATGACCCAGAAACACCGCATTCGCGTAAATGAATTCGGCCAACTTCGAGTCGATCTTCGCACAGTTAGGTTAGGTCATGTTACCTATCCCAATTCAATGTGTTGTAGATATTCAGGGATGCTATTTGATATGAAGCTTCTTTTTCGAACACGGTTTGCAGCAAAAGAGAAAAGGGCTAGCAACTTTTTTTTAAACCTTTATACCGCTTTGAAAAGCAGAGATCTTAAAAGAGACACAAACCTCGGGATCACCGGCTTATCAGCCTTATTTAACGTGTGCAAAGTCTGGAGCATAGAATCAAACACCAATATACCATAAATCAAGAAGTGCAGAAAAAAAATTTTACGACTCATATTAGAGTCTTGCAATCGCTGTCTAGGCTCGCTCGGTTTGTCGCTGTCAAAGCCTCTGCGGGCAAAACACAGAGAACCGAGCCTGGACGCAAGCTCGAGCCTGACAGTATGCTCGATCTCTTATTCACGTGCTGGTACTCGATCGGTACAATCTGAACAGCCACGAACTGGATCGCGGTTTTAAAATCGCTAAATCGAAGAATGAAGTATCTGAAAAATTTTAAAGAGTGGAGAGTATATGTCCTCTTCCTTGTATTTTTTACGTGCTGTTGTATCAGTCTATAATGCTGTATACATTTGTTTTCGGAAATTTCGGATACTTAAATACTGAGCACAACTCTATGTTATTGAAAAAGTAAAAATCGGCAGATTGCATCTCATTTCAACGCTTGTGTGGCAATTTTCCGGCATTTCATAAAAGTGGAACAATTTTTCTTCTTAACATACGAATGATCTTTTGCATATTTACAATCACGTATGGGAGTGGTATCAGTTATGTCATTAAATTGAGTTCAATTTTATGT
>JARYHS010010929.1:0-13248 GCA_031002005.1 Vandiemenella viatica | reverse complement strand
GAGAATGACGCGATGGCTCCTTTAGAAGGCCATGGCCGAATTCATTCCCGTTACTTGCTCCCAGTCCTTTTCTGCCTCTAATGATCTCGACTGCGACGAGGCGTAAAGCCATAAATAAACAAAACAAATAAGAAAGGGGGAAAACAGTACTGTTCGTCTGCTTTTACCTGCCCAGCCAGTATTTCTTTAATAGTTTATATATGAATTAACATCACAAATGTGGAATCCCACGTGATGAAGTCGCTGTCACAACTAGTTTATTACTATTGTGGTGCGGCTATTGAAAGCGTCTGCAAACATGTACGGATCATGGTGGTGTAACGGTTAGCGTTCTGGCCTCGCATTTGAGAGGACGGCGGTTCGAATCCCCGTCCGGGCATCCAGATTTGGGTTTTCCATGGTTTCCCAAATCACTCCAGGCAAATGCCGGGATGCTTCATTCAAAAAGCTATGGCCGAATTCCTTCCCATTCCTTGCCCCCCCCCCATCCTTTCCCGTCTCTAAAGACCTAGCTGTTAAGAGACGTTAGGCAAAAAAAAAATGCAAACATGTAGTGGTGTCGAACGTCAAAATGCGAAATCGGAAGAGCTGCCCACCAATTTCGGTATATTTGTACTCAAAAATTGGCAAGCGATAAAAATACAACTCCATTAACCACAATTTACTTGGCAAGATTTGCTGTTCAACAATTTCTGTCCGTTTGACACCAATCTGATTACCAAATTTGGAACTCGAAGACTTGTTACCAATCTGACCTCAATCTGTGTAGCAAATTGATGGCAATCTGCTGCCGTAACTGGGCGACAAATTGTCTCCAATAATTAGAGAGAAAATTTTGTTTCCAAATTGTATTAAAAAATAGGGTTGATTTTGATATACTTTTTTTACCTTCGTATTATTACTCGAAGCGATGGCAGTGAGGGTACTTTCTAAGTTGAAATATGAAATAAAAGTTATTTAAGTTCATTTAAGATAATTTAAAACTTCATTACATTATTTTAAAATTTTTGTCTCTGTCAAATAATAGGAACTTACAGGATAAACTATAAATTTAAAACTAATACGAGAATTTTTTATAGAAATTTCAATAATGAATTTGCACTAGCCCATACCCAAAATAACAGAAACAACAGACTTAGTATTGTAATTTGTAATTCGTTTACTGCGTTATTTTAAAAAAAAAAAAAAAAAAAAAAAAAAAGATATCTAACCTCAATCAAACTTGTAGAAACACAATTTTAAATCTACTCAATTTTTTCAATATTCTTTGACTATTACCGCAGTCATCAGCTCGGCCATCCCCTAAAATTATTAGGTAAAACATAAACGAAAAGGGTTACCAACTTTAAAATGTAAAATCGGTATAAAATTCGGGATAATTTCCTTGCATTCTCAGAAATCGTGGAAAAATCGTTACATTTCGGTAGGACAAACCCCATATCGCTAGAAATACCCAAAAACTTTTTAGGTTCGAGACCACTGCAGACATGGTACATGGACTATATCCTGTATAGAATATGTACCCAATGTGTAAATTATGAAATGTTAATTAAAAAATACAAGTGAACCTACCTTCACCAGAACGTTGGTAACACTAACATTCCGCCAGAAACTGGTAACAGAATAATACAAAAGGGAGTAATTAAGCTGTTTCAGATGTTATCGCCAGGTCGTGAGAAATTTTCTCAGGCTCATAATACATATTTTATCTCAGATATGCGTTATGTAAGATCAGTAAGTACAACGACAGTTTTTTTCACCACTAAAGCCAACACGTCGCTAACACCTCCTCAACAATAACTAAAATTATCTACCGAAGGTTGTTCTCTATTTCTCAATTTAGTCTCCTCAAAATTTCCAGGTAAGTACTGCTTTCGAATATTTTTTTAAAGAAATGATAAACGCATTAAAATTCTCCAAACAAAATAATTCGTGGAACTGACGTTTAGATTTGTGACTCTAGATTTGTGACTTGTTGTTACAGCCATTATGAAAGCGTCACAGAATTGATACATAGATTGGGCTGGGATAGTTTGGAAGACAGACGACGTAGCTTGCGTTCGAATTTATTGGAGAATATGCGAAAAAATGTAAATTTCGAGTGCAATGGAATACTTCTTCCGCCAACCTATTTAGGTCGCAAGGACCGGAGGGATAAGATTAGAGAAATAAGATGCCGTACTGATACTTATATGTATTCCTTCTTTCCTCGCACTATTCGGGATTGGAATGGGCGGGTTTAGGATTGGTGCTTAGCACCCTCTGCCACCCACAATGTTTGTGATTTGCAGAGTATGAATGTAGATGTAGATGTAGAACATCCAGACGCAAGTCATCTGTATTGTACTTTCTTCTGTTAAACGCCACTTAGATTTACATAAAAGCCTTTTGTGGCTCTGTCCTACGGACATTCCTGATATTATTCAAACATTACTGACTAATCTTTCATTTTTCATACTTCCTGAAATGGCAATTTTAGGCATTATAATAATGTTCGTTTTGTTTTCTTTCAGTAATTGAGACAGAATTTCACCACATCTCTTCATAGGTTATTCTGGTATTTGACTTCCTACTTGAGAACAAAAATCTTTTTATCTCCTTTATTATTAAAGTCAATTGCTGGTTTATTGTCATTTTTATTTATTTCCTTCTCCAAATTACTCTTATTCAACTCCTAATATCTAGGCTTCATTGTCAATGTATGCTTTAAAAACACACAATATTCATACCCTCCTGTCTTCCAGTTACTCTGAAACATTAATCTGTTACTGTCAAGTTTTATTGGTGTTTTGGTTTAGCAAGAGTGGCACACCCAGGCAGGAAAGGTATCTTGTCTTTCCACAACATTTCTATAACAGTGAGTTCACATAAGTAATTTATCTAATTATATAAGCAGAGTGACCTGTATATTCTCTTATTAAAGATGCCATACTGATATGTTCTGTTGGTATTCCAAAATACAGCACATCAAGTACGTGAGAAGCAACGGTCACCATTCGTAGGCTTTTTGATTGTATCGCACCGATCAAGTGTTGATTGACAGTTAAAGTTACGATTCAGTTCATTAATTTAATCATGATTAGAATAAATATTTACAGTATGCGGAGATAAATACGTATAAGTGATAGACTCAAGAGAAACCTTTAAGCCAGAACAGGTAGTTCATAAGATTAGGGTCTTTTTTTTTGCATTTTCGAAACGGTCTATAGGACAAGGAACCACTTAAACGCATAAAAAACCGACAGAAAAACTAATTAGTATGTCGATGAAAGGACGATTGTTCCCAACAATTGGAGCCTCCTACGTCACTAGAGGTTTTTTTTTTTTTTTTTTTTTTAAATGGCTTTTGGTAACTAAGCCATTCAGGCAGCTCGATGTGTTTATGATATCTCTTCCAGTGAATTATTTTATCCAGTACGTTTTCAATTCCTATGTATAGACACCACAGGACGGACAGGACATTCACACAGACACACAACACTTAAACATCCATGCCCTTGGCCGGATTCGAACCGGTGACCTTCGGCACGCGGTCACTAGAGTGTTCTTCGAATGAGACAGTGCCAGTGGAGTGTGTGGGGGTTTGAATCGGATAAAGACTATGGAAGACCAGAGATTGTTTAACAAACTCCTAACGTTTATTATATTTTGTTGTTACGCATGTCCAATCCGACGCTGGGGAGGAGGGGAATTCGCTGCTGTTTTGTAGAGGGAGAAGATTCGATACTCGCGGTGAAAGCCGGATTCGAACCGACGACCTTCGACACGTGGAGCTAAAGCACTCTAGCCCCTACGCTACCGAGGTCGGTCCCAATCATGTTTGCTAGAGTTTCAAGCATTGAAGCAGTGCTTGTTGTAGCCAGTGAGCTAGACACTGCGTTCAACCACCACGTTTCGACGCATGCCAGATCGTCTGGGACAGAACGAGTCTGACGGTAGAATGCCCGTGTGCAATGTCCTACAAGAGTAGGCCCGCCAACTGTAAAATTCAATTCGATTCATACTGTGTGTAAATAAAAGCTCATGGGCCAGAAGTGTAATGCGGCAAAGCAGTAACATGCGCTTCTTCGCCGTTGTCGAGATAATCGACATTGAAATATTCCTTGAGTTTAAATGGGTCATATGCTTTCTACATGAGGAGCTTATTGAGGATGAGAGAATTTATAAAGGGTACCACTTCTCCCCGTTACGTCAGCTCATACGGAAACATATTGCAGTTCCTCATAATGGGCGGAGATTCAAGAATCCCGTGACTCGCAAGGGCGCCGATCTGGAAGAGGACCGCAACTTTGAATCTCGTATCATGATTCTTTGAATTTTGTATCCTGTGTTTTTGTAAAAGTATCTTGGAAAAGTAATAATAAAAAAAGGGGGCTCTCGGCGCAGCGAACAGGCTCTCTGCTTCATACGCTCATCGTTGCCGGATCAAATCTCCTTGCTGGCGAATTTTTTCTATTTATCCAAATGTGTATACAAATAATTCGCGGTAACAAGTCTCAACGATTATGTTATGTAGTAAGTTTTTTTATCCCACAAAAACAATTCTTGTAAAAATAGGCCAAGTCTCGTGTTCATGTAGTGGCAAAAAGTTATGAGATCTTCTTCTGAGCCAAGTCTACACTTTACCGTGTGTGAAACAGAATGGTTTCTCTCGGTGCCATAGATCGTTTATTTAGGATAAAAAAATCTGATGACTTGGCCATTATGCAGGCCATGTTTTAGTTAACCTATATAAATACCTTAAATGTGTTGCATTATCAAACTTATAAATACTTAAAATCCAAGATTTCCCTCGCTCTTTTTCGAATTGGACAAGTATATGTTATTCCCTCAGTTGCAGTAAAAATTATGACGTGCATAATGGCCAAGTCAACAGATTTTTTTATCCTAAATAAACGCTCTATGACACCGAGAGAAACCATTCTGTACCACAAAGTGAAGTGAATTCACATTGTAAAGTGTAGACTTGGCTCAGAAGAAGATCTCATAACTTTTTGTCATACATGAACACGAGACTTGGCCTATTTTGCAGGAATTGTTTTTGTGGGATCTCATTTCTTTTTGTAAGTTTATCGGTTATTCTGAATCGCCTCTCAAATGTAATTATTCCATTTGAAAATCACTGGATAAGAACATTTCAGAATTTAAGACATCAATATACGTTACAACAATGCCCCACTCCCCGAAATCAGTGAGTGTGCGTCCGTAGCCGAGCAATTGCCGTTGGTTTCAATACCACCATAAACAAAATCACTAGTAAATTCCAAGCTAAGCACAGGAACAAATTATAATTTAAGATATTAGTTTAACTTGCTCATCTAGTCTAGGACGCAACGCCAGGGACCCAAGAAGGGAATATGCTATATGGCGAAGTTGATTGTTATGAGACCATGTTTCTGCTCACCAACTACATTACGTGTTCAGTGAAAATACATCCTGGACCAAGCTGTAAAATAATATGTGCATCCATGGCAATGGCGCATATGTATTTTCGATTAGTACCAAAAGAAAGTTAGCGTTTACGTGGAAATGAGGCCTGGACCAAGCCGTAAAATTATGCATTCATGGCAATCGTGAATATGCAGTTTAGATTTGTACGAAAAGATAGCCAGTTATCTAAGTTATTTTGTTAGGTTACATTGGCAATCGTATTTCTGAGATGAACAATGTGTTACAATCGCTGCAACGTTTAAAAATAAAAAAATAAAAATAAAAATAAACACCACACACACACACACACATCCTCGCACCTTCTTTGTTTTTCTGTTTTTAAATATTTTGGAAATTGTTTCTTTCATGAGACAGTTTCGATGGTTTGAGCAAATAGCTTCATCCTGAACAAAGCAATTAACCGGCAAATACGTACCGGAAAGTTTCACGTTTGGGTTGCCATTCATTAAATACAGGGAAAAATCAGCAATATCATTACCAACTGTACCCCACTCTCTGCAAACAATTAATTTGCGTCGTAGCCGAGCAATGAACATTGCCGCTGGTTTAACTACCACCTCAAATAAATAACAAGTAATTTCCAAACTAGTAACTTCCAAACTAACCATAGGAAAATTTAAGACTTTAGTTAAAGTTGCTAGTCTCTATAATGTATAGAAATCTCAGGTTTATAGTTTCATCCGGTGGAAACTAATTAAGCAGCAAATATGTGCCAGAATTTTTCATGTTTGGGATTGTAATTAAATAACTACTGAGAAAAACTTCAATATCAGATTTTTCTTATGATTAGGGATGAAACCATATATGTGTACCAAATTACTTGTTCCTAGGATAACTGGAAGTACGGTGGAATTTTGATATCGGGGTGTCGTGCCGAAATAAAAGTTGAATTCCAATAATTTCCAAAATAAGAAAAGGAAAGAAAGTAAAATTAAACACATTAGTTAAACATAGTAATCTAACTCTACAGTGAAAATCTGAGGTTTATAATGTAATTAGGGTAGAAAGCGATTTACGTTAGGGGTAGGTAAGGGGGTAGGTATTTAGAAATTTTCGAGTTTCAGACTTTTCGTATAATATGTGGGTAAATGTTATCTGTGTACTGAATTTCAGCTTTCTACGGCAACGGCAAGTGCCTTAGAATTTTGAAGATCATCAGTGAGTGAGTGAGTGGCAAAATCTCTGAAGTTTACATCCGAATAACATACGAACTAAGAACAGTAAACGAAATAAAATTTATTACGTTTGCTAAGATTGCTGATATCTATGCATAACAGAAATTTGAGACTAGTAGCGTAATTACTACCGAAAAAAGTTAGGTTCAAAGACGGGCCGAATCGCTTAGAAAAAATGGTAGGCAGTGCCGCCGTTGAATCGACTTGGCTGGTACACTGCCGTGCACCCAAAAATAACATTTACTGTAGAAAAAACAACGCTTGCGAACAAAGTTATATTTTTATAGTTGTTTCATGCAAATAACATTAAAGTAAAATACAATATCACAAATAACGTTCAAGTAGGTACTATTTATTGTGAAGTTTCCTATATACGTGCTGATAATTTACAGTTAGTGAGATGAAGTAGGCACAGTGTCGCACGAACCAGAGTGATGGGTATCATGAAAAAATGGAAAGCAAAAAATAGTACGACATCTAACACATTTGATAAGCGATGCGTTTTTACAAGAACAATTTTTAAAAAAATTATCTGTTGGGATTCAAAAATATTGTTCTATTGTCCGTCAGGTGCGGTAGAAATAAATACCGGAAAAAGAAATCGGAGAAGACAACTGGTGGTGGACGATCGATTAGGTTTTTCTACAACATTCTCTGAAAGTTCTCACGCTCTTGCTAGATTAAATAATCACAATTTTCAAGGCGCTTGATCAGATTTTTTACCTGCCAGTAAAAGTACTGGACTAGAGGAGTGCACTCTGGAGGGCACGCTGGTCACTTTTTATCGTCGTGAAACTTCTATTCATAAATAAAAAATGATAAAAGTCCTTGTACCCAGATTCGTTCCAGCGACGAGAAGCTTGTAAAGCAGAGAGCTTGCTCGTTGCGCCACACACCGCTTGACAATTTCCTAACATAGAAACATTTGAACGCAACGAAATATTTCAATGCAGATTTTCTCGACAACGGCGAAAAAGCGCATGCTACTGCTTTGCCACATAACATCTCTGGCCATGTGCTTTTGTTACACGTAGTATGAATCGAATCTGAATTTAACAGTTGGCAGCCTCCCCTTGTTAGCCAGCGCCACATCGACTATTCTTCCTGCACTGGTAATGCGATCTCCGTACGAACGCCATCCCCGGAATTTTCTCGTCACCAGACCTCACGCCCAGAATTTTCATCATATCTGGATAATCAACTCTGTGATATAAATCTCGTAGGATCAGTGATTTCAAGCTTGTAGATTCTGTGATTTTTGACCGTCTTTTAATAAGTATTGTTGCGTTCGGGAAATGTTAAATGCTTTGGATTAGCGCCTAAAATTACATTTTGTTCATTGTTTTGCTTATTTTGTGCGATAAGTTTAATGAAAACGTAATTTAAAGTTTTAATAGGATATTGTTCTCTCGAGTGATGTCCCAATGTTTAAAAATTTTAAACAAAATCCGGAGTGAATATTATTATTATCAATAATCAACTGAAACACTTCAACCACAGAAGTACATTATAAACAGTGTCATTACAGCAGCAGCAAAGAATGAACGCCGTGGTGTGTAAATATACGAAATCCCATACATCGACATGCTTCATTCCTGTCATTGCATAAGTACATATAGCCCAGTCAATAAAGGGCCAAAAACAGTGAATGTCGGAACTTTCTCTGGTAAAGCTGAATTTTCTCCCAGTAGTAGATCACTATTAGAGAGACATTTTTTCAAAAGTCCCCGAAAATTCCAATGGAGCTTCCCCCCCTACCCCCCTTTTAAGTTTAAAATGTAGAGTTTTACGCAATCGCATATAACTTTTTAACCAAAAGTTTACTAAGGTTATATTACTTACAGTTTTATTCCCTGATAAATATTCTACAACTTTTATAATAACATAATTTACGATATATGCAGCAGTTTTCCCGTAAATTAACGAAATGTTGTAAAAAAACAATATTTTTTTGCCACCTGTCTACGTTTTTGCAAAACCATATTTTTATTCTTCACCAAATGAAAAAATGCTTCGAATGAAAGTTGTAGCTCATATATTCCTGAGTACATCGGTGTATAAACATATACAGTTATGTGTATTACTCTACTAGTAACATAGAAAACAGTAGCTGGGTTTTGAGCGCGTGAGCGCCCGGGAGTCGGCGGGCAGCGTGAGCCGGCCGCGCCCGTTGTGTAAGAGGAAGAATAAAGGTGCTATAATTTCCAGAAATAATTTTTAATGCATTTAACAGCGTTCGTTTGATCTAACGTGTCAGGGATAGTTGATAATGTAGGAAAATCTTTATTAGCCCCTATATTTCATTACTTTTAGCATACATTTTAAGTACATCCCACCACTTCCATACACATTTTATAAAACAGCACGTTCAACAAAATTCAAACTTTAAGCAGCATGTTGAACTTCGCGTATCTAGAAGAGAAAGAGATTTGTCGGACCTGCAAACATTTACAACATGGTTCCAAACACACAATCCTTTTACAAAACTATCAGGTGAATTAGTTTCATTGACATCTGGATTCGTGTGTGATGACTCAATAAACTGCGATGAAGCTTATGATGTCGGTCTCTCAGCCATAGCCAAAATGAAGGGAACTAACTTCCATGATATTAAACTTCATAGGAAGGATATGGTTAAGACTCAAGCAGTGCAGAAGTCAGCATTGGTACGATCAAAAGAAGTTTGTGTGAACTCCCAACAACTTTTTAACCGTATTTTGTGTGTGTGCGACAGTCCCGGAAAATTGAAGACTTACTTGGAATTCGAACTGGCTCCTCGACCACCTGCTTTGTTTGATGATGTATCCTTACGAAAAGGAACAAAATCGTCACTGATGAAGGTATTTGAAGAAGGTGTCATCGACGTAATGGACCAAAATGGTGCAACTTATGTTTTGGACGGGGGATTTCTTCTACATAAAGTAGCGTGGCCAAGAAATTGTTCCTATGGCGTCATCTTAGAAACTTACTGTACATATGTTGTAAATAAATATGGATCTAATTCAATTGTGGTATTTGATGGTTATCCAGACGAGCCAACAACGAAAAATGAAGAGCAAAACAGAAGAGCAGCCACAAGATCTTCACCTGACATAGTATTTGATGAAAACACAATTTGTGTTACTGGAAAAGAGGAGTTTTTAGGAAATACTAGTAACAAGAGAAAACTGGTACTAGCTTTGGCATCTGAATTCAGAAAACGAGGACTACAAGTTGTTACAGCGGAAGATGATGCTGATGTGCACATTGTTATAACAGCAATTCAACAGCAGAGAAGTGACTGTAAGGTATTTGTCGTTGGAACCGATACCGACTTAATAGTATTACTTACGGCACTGGCTCCTGAAAGTACTTGTATGTACTTCTGTAAAGAGATAGGGGGTGCAGTTCCATTAACAGTGTACTACAGAATCGCCACTCTCATAGAAAAGTTTGGAGATCAACGTCAGCTACTTCTGTTTTGTCACGCTATGACCGGATGTGATACCACATCCAGCATGTATGGAATGGGCAAATTAAAAGCGATAGAATTGCTCAGATCGAAACCTGATATGCAGAATACAGCGAGGAAGTTTTTGGATGATTCTACAACAAGAGAGGACCTTTTGATAGTTGGTGAGAAATTTGTTTTATGTTTTTATGGGTTAGAGAAATATTCAAATCTGAATAAAGCTCGTTACTACAAGTTCTTGACAGTAACAAAGAAAAGTTCCCTTAGATCAAATTTTCATCTAGCAACATTACCTCCAACGTCTGAGGCATGTCGTGAACATTCGTTGAGAGTATTTTTGCAAGTTCAAAAATGGTTAGGTAATACTCTTGATGCTACAAACTGGGGTTGGAAAATTGAAAACGTGAAAGAAATGAGAGGTACCAAGAGAACATTGAAACCAATTCCTACCTCGAAGCCATTTGCACCAAACGAACTGCTGTACTTAGTGCCATGTTCTTGTAAACAAGGATGCGGACAATACTGTGGATGTAGAAAAGTGAACCTGAGTTGCACTGCAATGTGTGAACACTGTAGTGGCTTATCTTGCCTAAATTCACACCTGTATTCAGAAGAAGAAGATGAATTTCCTCATACAGATTAATATGTAACCGTTATCAAAGAGACATGCTTCTAAACATAAAATAAGTTTTATGAGTTACAATAATCATGACTTGTAAATATTAAATCGGTGTATATAATATCTGTGGTGGGTGGGAGGTCCGTGATGCTGTTTTAAAACACAAGTAATTTAAAACAGCTGCTGGTTTAGCCAATCCGGGACACGGCGGGTCCATAGGTGGTGGATAATGGAATGGCCTGATATAACAAGGCTAGGTTAAATTCCCCGAACCAAAACTGGCATACAAATGTGTACAATAATTAATTATGAATAAAATTAAAATCTTTAATTCAAATATGTTACAATCAGAAAAACAAATTTTACTTCTCATATCACTCTAATGTTATTTTGATTATACATAAATATTTACTAAATTACAAATTAAAGGTCGACACACGATGGGCTAGTACGAGTATAAGTGTTAAAAATAGATGTTATAATTACAGTATTAACTAATTGAATAGGCATATGAGGATAAGGCACCTTTCGCCTACGCCCACCGACTCCCGAGGGGCTCTCGCGCTCAAAACCTAGCTACTGTTTTCTATGTTACTAGTAGAGTAATACACATAACTGTATATGTTTATACACCGATGTACTCAGGAATATATATGCTACAACTTTTATTGGAAGCATTTTTTCATTTGGCGAAGAATAAAAGTATGGTTTTGCAAAAACGTAGATAGGTGGCAAAAAAATATTGTTTTTTTACAACATTTCGTTAATTTACGGGAAAACTGCTGCACTTATCATAAATTATGTTATTATAAAAGTTGTAGAATATTTATCAGGGAATAAAACTGTAAGTAATATAACCTTAACAAACGTTTGGTTAAAAAGTTGTATGCGATTGCGTAAAACTCTACATTTTTAAACTTAAAGGGGGGATAGGGGGGGAAGCTCCATTGGAATTTTCGGGGACTTTTCAGAAAATAATTCTCTCATCAAGGTCTATCACCCTTGAAAAAATCAGCTTTACCAGAAAGAGTTCCGACACAAAACCTTTATTGACTGGGCTAATACCTTCAAATTCCACATCAAGTAACACTTAGCAAAGACAATTAATACACCCTCTAGGATAGTCCCAGCGGGAAACATTATGGTAATGAGCTAAGAATGTCTCTATGATCTTCAGTTCGTACCTCTTGTTAGAAAATGAGCTTAAGCAATAGCATTATGATTTCAATAAACCTAAGACAATGGTAGTCTGTCACGACGTTTTAAAATCTACGAATTCACCCGAAAAAATTGAATTTCATAACATGTGCCACCGCTAAGCATGTTTATTAAACACGTATTACTGCTTGCATAATATGAATTAATTAAGTGTAAAGTATTGAAAAGTGAGTATAAAAATTTATCATATGAAGAATTCATTACACAACAGATCTGCAAGTAATTTCATACAGATATGCTAATACATAAACATATATACATATAAATAATAACACATATTAATGTAACTCTTAATTAAGATCAAGCATGTCTGACAGGTACTCATAAACACCAACTTAATCTTTTAAACTGCTGTAAACTGCAAAACGAGAAGGAATGGCCGAAAAGCCTTCCCAAGAACAGAATAAATTTTTGAAAATTTTTTTGTGTGTCTTTCATTTATTAAAAATTACAGAATGTCATATTAAAATTTTGCACTGGCATATGCCATTGTTTCGAACCGTAGTTAAGTCAAATACCACAATTTGAAGAAAAATGTTTGATTTGTTAAACGTAAGACGGTATAAAATCTATACGTAACCATTATTGTTTTAGAGGTATACAGTTTTTTTATATATATTTTAAAAAGTTAGTTCTTATTGCTTGAAAAACAGAGATCTTTTGATCAGTAGTAACCTTTTTTCTCACATGTATTGTAATGGACCTTCCGTTGGAAAAAGGGGGGAGGGACCATTACCTTGATATTTTATCGAGAAGATTAATATTAATTTGTTAAACGGGTTAATCTGGTGAACCAGAATCTTGAATGCTGCAGGAATTACAGGTAAATAAAATATTGAATTTATTTTTTCTACTGGCTTATACACTGCCGGGTATATTTAATTTTTAACGTTAAGCACAAGATATTCAAAACAAGCAAGCAGTACCCGGACCTTACAATTTGCCAGATAAATGCAAACATTAATAGATTTAAGTATTTCAGAGATTTGTAAAGTGAATGTAAAATAATGTGGCATCGCAGGCCAACAGATAAAAGTTAAACATTTTACAAAATTCCCAGGGGCGCCAATTAAAGTGAAAACAACATCATTTGAATTATATTATTATGAGCAAGATGCTTAAAACTTCAATATTGGTGAATATGGAATGTTAGCTAGCTCAGCAACATTTACACGATCAGAGCAGAGAGTCTATTCACAGGCATCGCTTACGGGTCTGTAATCTTCGTCAAAAACCCAGGAAACCAATGACCTTGCGTCGGTATATTACAGATGTTGCAAATGCTTGAAGATTGCGACACGGTGTGTCGCGGTCAGACCATCTGTGCGAGCGCA
>JARYHS010010928.1:0-10000 GCA_031002005.1 Vandiemenella viatica | reverse complement strand
GTCAATTTTCTTTATACAAAGCTACCGTTTCTTTCTGATTTTGATGGAAGTATGCACATATATACTGCAAAACAAACAAAAATATACTGTCTACATTTGGTTTCGAGACTCCAAAACACCGCTCCTTCCTTTCCATCATTTAATCTACAGTTTCTATGCGATTCTGAAGGAAATTTGCACACGTATACTTTAAAACATACGGAACAATTTTGTTTAAATTAGGTTGCTGAAGCCCAACCCCTCTTCCCGTCTACCCCCACCCCTCCTAATTTCCAAAGTTCTTTATAGATACCCACAGTTTTTTCAGATTTCCATGGACCACTGCACACTTACTAAAAAAAAAAAAAAATAGTGTCTATATTCTGTTTACAAAACTCTACAACTCACTCCCTTACCCCATTTAATTTTGGCAAATGTTCTTTACACAAAGCTACAGTTTTTATCTGGTTTCGAAGGACATTTGCACGTGTATACTTTAAAACAAAGAGAAAAATACTGCCCACACTAGCTTTACCAAAACCAAACTACTCTTAGTCTCCAGACCCCTTAATTGTTTTTTTTATACATACCTACAGTTTAATCTGATATCAATAGAAATTTACACACGTATACTTTAAGTCAATCAGAATAGGCAGTCTACATTTGGTATACAAGAGCTCAATCCCTCTTCCCCTTCACCCTCACCCCTTTTAATATCCAGTGTTCTTTACAAAATATCCACAGTTTTAAATCCCGTCAAAATCAGTTAATCTATTTTTAAGTCATGGCATAATATTTATAAAATAAATGTGTCGTAATGTCTCAACATGTACTTCAGATTTCAACTTGGATCCCAAGCTTTCACGTTGTGAAAACCAATTGAAAATCTATTTTTTTGTGTGATGCCGGAGCAAACAGATATATTCCAGAGAGATTTCTGTATGTGGTATGTATTAATGCCCAGATGTTACATATTTCGGTTATCGAACAGCAGCTTTAACAGATGTTATGATAAGATCGAAACATAGCCTGACATTCCTTAACACAATGCCCAATTAACCCCTTTCTGGAAGTGGTTGTGGTATATAAAGACAGAATTCTTCTTTGAAAGCAAGCGCTTTAATCTCTGAGCTACCAGGAAGTTCGCAAAATGGGAACTGCTGCGGCATATTTAAAATACTAAACGAAGTATAATACCACTAAAAATTTAAAAATAAAATAATTGTTTAAAAAAACACAAAAACCACCTTCAAAAAAAAAAAAAAAAAAGCACTAAAAATTTTAAAATAACTTTATACCTTGCTTAGGAAAAAGTAAATCTAAATAGACAACATTTTACATTACTTTCATTAAAATTTTGACATTAATTAGTTATTTTTGGAGTCGGTGCCAGCGAAAGCAAGAAAAACAAAAAGATAAAAACAATAAGGAATAACAATAATACATAAAAAATCATGTTACTGCTTACCTACAATTAATGCTAGAAACATGTTTCAACAAAACTGAAACATACAGACGATACGCCGATATTATACTCTGTAAATCGTTTACTTCATGATGCAACCTACCAACTGACATTGTAGCGCCAGAGATATGCCTTGATGACCAATAAGGCCAAGCCACAGATTAAAATACTGTTAATTTGTTTCCCTAAGATGTCTCCCACAATAACACTATCTGCCTCACGACATGCTGTAAAATATTGGGAATTTTTGTTCGTACTCCCCGTTTCGCCTCTAACGCCAAAAGAAGTTCAGTAATTCGATCTTCGCGATGTGACAGCTGGCACCGACTCCAAAAATAACTAATTAATGGCAAAATTTCAATGAAAGTAATGTAAAATGTTGTCTATTTAGATTTACTTTTTCCTAAGCAAGGTAAAGTTATTTTAAAATGTTTAGTGCTTTTTTTTTTTTTTTTTTTTTTTTTTTTGAAGGCGGTATTTATGTTTTTTTAAACAATTATTTTATTTTATTTTCTGATATGCATGTTTAATGTACTGACGTTTCCAGTAGTTTGCATAACCTTTCAACTTTCTTGTCTTCCTAAGACCACTTATATACAATTACCGAGGTTTTCGCTGATTAGAATTTCTTAAAGAAACATCACGCCATTTGAACTCTTAAAGAATTATATTGTGGATTTCACAAATAAATAGCATTTGTAGCTTAGAAATTTTACACTAAACCTTTGCAGTAATGTGATCTAAACGAATGAAAATACAATTATAGCTTAACAAACACGTTTTTCGTAGCAATACGAACTAAAAAGTGAATATAATCTTTCGATATCAATAGATGTCACACAGTTCAGTATAACTTAATTTTTTGAATAAGCTAGAAAATAGCTAGAAGTCACTGATCTAAAATTAAGTACAATGTATTAGTTTTACTAATGACTCAAACCTTTACGAATAGTTAGCGAAATAAACTATATCTAGCACCCCACTTCTTTTTTTTTTTTTTTTTGTCTTAAACTTATTGAACTGTGAGACATCCTATCGCTGTAGAACATAATATTTATATTTAAAGATTATTTCAACTTAACATTGCTAATTTATTTAATTTATTTTTAAACCACATTTTTTCAGGATATAAATCAATCACATAGTAACATTTATACATAAACTGTTCGGTTACAGATCTATGATGTAACCAAATGAAAATCTAACCTTCATAGTAAGCTGGCAATTACATGGCCTCTCCAATGTAATTATCTTGGAGCGACATCGTAACAATTTACGTTATATTACATTTCACATGATGAGGAATGTGGTACAACCCAACAATCACAATATTCTTTGAACAGAATTTATCATAAATTCTCTTAATGCTGTTGTTAGCAAAAATTATTTTTATTTTTGTAGGTCGAATTAAAATATATACAAAGCCTAAGTTGTTTTTCTGCATCGTTGTATTACTGACGTGCATTAATGAGTGCAGTAACATCATGAAGATAAATAAATTACTGATGGGTTTTAGTTTCTTTGCTCTTTCTTTTGATGAGTTGTTTCGTCGTAGTATATAATATCGTGAATTGCAATAAGCTAAATAATGGTACCATAAGGGTTCTTAAGGTTCACAGTGAACGTCGTACTCAATAAGGAGTTGTATCACCAAAGTAAATGCGATCGCGTTCCACAGGAAGAAAGGACATCGATCAGGGACTAAAGCTACAGTTTTAGCCTATTGTCACACTCGAATATCATCTTCATCACTGATACTTGAGTTTACGATCCTTCACGCCGAAAAGCTTTCTGCTGAAGACCTTGATCATCTGGTAGACCACGAAGAGCACGGTGCTGGTTACGACGATGACGAAGAGTGCGACATCTAGTAGCAGCAGCTTGTACCATGCCAGGTCTAGCGAGGCGGGTCGCAGGTGTTTGGCTCCGTTGTGTCGGGCCACGTACTCTATCCACCAGGCGGCGCGATCCACAGACACCTCTTGGTGCTCCTGGTATATAGAAGACAGGCGCCGCATGTTGGACATGTAGCTGTCAGACAAAGAGGTAGTTATTTGGAGAAGCTGCCATAACTTACTAATTTAAAAATTATTTATTTTAAATAAATAAACCTTTTATTTGACTGCTTTGTGCTCGCCTAGTAAAGTAAATGGTATTATCTTGCTACTGATTAATTGATATTATTAACGGATTTTTTGTGTCAAATATTTCGTTGTAAATATCTGCTCAAGCCGGCAAATTTAGTGAGTAGAGCAATTAGTTTTTTATTTATTTATTCTCAAATAGCCTATGGCTAATATATATGTATAATTACAATTTATATATCACATTAAAAATAAAAGAGAGAGAAAAAAACCAAGGTGTTAATTTCATTGAATAATCTATAGGAAAATATTACTCTCCTTTAGCCATGTATCCAGCTTTTCTCTGATACTTGCAACAGTTCTAGTCCTTCTTATTTCTTCAGGTAATTTGTTATATATTTTTAAACCTTTCTACAACACTGTTTTCTGTGCTTTACTACTTCTATTATAAGTTGAATGGAAATGATTTGCCTGCCTTGTCTTTTAATTATGTACGTCATTATTTGTTTGTACTAATCTAGAGACATATCTTGGTAATAATCCACTAGCCACCTAAATACAAAACCCAATACATCTATAATTATTTCCTTTTCAATATACAAATATCCTAAGTCCTTAAGCATCTTAATGACACTTTCAATTCGTCTTTTAATTAGAACAGCCCTCATTCCCTTATTAATAGTATTTTGCAACTTCATAATTTCTCTTTTGCTTGCCATGATTAATAATGTAGAGCAGTATCTTATGTGAGGCGGCACAATTGCTAAATTGTAGTGCAGCCACAAAATTTACCTACGACCAGGACATAAGCATGTATTTACCAGAAAGAATTGAACATCACTGGAGAAATTAATATTGATTCAGAGATTAGCAGCACTCAGGCAGTCCATTAGGAAGTGAATACAGATGTCGGGGCAGCTAAAAAAAAAACAAAAAAAAAAAAAACAAAAAAAAGAATATGAGTTTCTCGTCCTCTTTACAAAGACAATCAGCCAGTAAGTGAGGGATATCGAAACCCTAGTAACGTTATAAATTATTGCACCTCTGTACTTCTATTTTTACTTTTTTTTTTCCTCCCAATTCTTATGGATTTTCCAGGTGGGTAACACGATTTCCTCGTTATTCACAATGAATAATAGTAAGAACGTTTACTTTAGAAGTGAATGAAGCATTCAGTTAGTTGTATTTACTGACCTTGGGTCTTCAAGAACCGTCTTCAACGCTCTTAACACCGACTGCTCGGTTACATCATTGAGGGCCAGCTTTGTGCCTATTCCAGCTGTCACCATCTTCGCCACGTTGTAAGGCTGATCAGCTGCAAAAGGCATTCCAACCAAAGGCACTCCAAAGTACGCCGCCTCACTGAAGCTCTGCAGACCTCCTTGAGTCACGAACAGCCGCACCTTAGGATGGGCTGTAACAAGAAGAACAATGTTAAAAATCAAACTGAAAATAGCGTAAACAACGAAAGTAAATTTATAATTCTACAAAAAACAATTATATGATATGCTGGTAGGCATTCATGCAGCCGTATAGCAGTGTCCTTCGCCTGCAATTTTTCATTCGTTATCTATGACAGCCGTACACCTGAGACAATCATGTATACATCAGAACAGATTCTCAAATACAAATAGACTTTTAAGTCGCAGTGGTGGAGAAAGAACTGTGGAACAGGAAAGACACTTCCATTGCACAATTTAATTTAATTTAAGAAGCCTCTTGTGAGATCCCACTCACAAAATCATTGTAATAAGAAATAACTGTAAATAAAATAGGTTAAACAGACTTCACAGCATGAGTAGTTTGTTTAGACATTTGGGGTAATTTTAAGTTTTTTTAAGAATTTAGTTTGTTGTAGTTGGTACTACTGTTATTGTGGATGGAGAGAGTGAAGATGGCAAGATGGCGAGAGAGTACTAGGAGAGAGCATGTATAGATAGAAGTGTGTTGGCAGTATTTTGTAGCAGCGAACGTTTGGAGTATAGAATAAAGTTTCTCAAATGAATGAGTGGAGTAATTGAATTATTTGACTATAATACCCGTTGCGCTAAAATGTATATCTTGTAAAGTGGTTTGTTGAATAGTAGTAATAAAAACGCTAAGTGATATCGCTACCGCCAAAACCAACAGTAGGGCCATATGTTGCAAGGAGCGGGATATCTACTTACTGCTGGTTAATGTAAAAATTAGCAGTGGGGCTTAGCAAATTGGAGACCCTTAAGCCAGGATTAGGCAATGTATCGCATTGCTTACGAGCTGGAATAATTTCATCGGAAGCAGACGACGCGAGGAAAACATCGGCGACTGGTAGCAGGTATTTTCAAGAAAGAAGAAATAACGGCGCAGATGTGGCAAGTACAAAAGACAATTTAATTTTCTTGGAAGAATTTCAGCGTAATCAAAGTAGCAGTAATTACAGAAAAGACTGACGGAAATTAACGTTGTAACTTTTGCGGAACAATTTTGTTGCTTGATTGGAAAAAGAAGTGGTGTAAATATCAGCAAATGAACGGTTGAATTAAGCAGAACTATTTGAAAACAAGCATAAAGTAACGGAGTACTGTTTGTAAGAATTGAAAGTTTAAAATTTGTAAAATTGTCGTAAGAATAATTTTGGTCCGTAAAAAACTGTTTAAGCTAAATTTACATGCTGTGAAAGTCTTAGTTAAAGTAATAAGAAAATAATTAAATACAGGGGGGAAGATTTTTTAAGTAGACGAATATAAAGCAACTTATGTATATGCATGTATGTCAGTCATTGTAACCTTCGATGTGATAACATGTTGTGTATATTTAGTGTTGCAAAATTTATTTTTTACAGGGGTGCAGCTGTTTTTTGGTACAGTAAGTAAGTCTGAAAAGGGTTTCTGTACCCGTTTGGAAGTCCTAGCTGCGTTGTAATACGGCGTTGTAAAATTGTGAAGTGATTTTGTATGTGTAATATTGTCTTGTGATTTGGCGGAATAATTTTTGTAGCAGACTTAGCCCGTGGTACTGTGTTTGATTAAAATTTGTAATTAACATGGCAGCAATTAGTGAAAAATTAGTCAACCGCGATGCTGAATTAAATATTAAAGAAGGGGATAATAATAATAATGCTAATGTCAACAATGAAGATTCTGGTTTCGGTGAGCGCTCGACTGTAAGGGAGGGAAATGGAATTAGCGTATGTAGTGTAGCAGAAGTTAGTAGCGTTGATATCTCTGACCGCGTGGGGGGAAGCGGATTTGAGTCGCTGACCAGTGGTGATATTAGTGTAGATATTAAAAGTAGCTATATCGGTGACCATGAGTCAGAGAATTTCATGACAAATGTTACGTCTACACCAGTACCAGTCGATCAAGTTAAAATACGAGAAAAAGAGGAGGGTAGTGAAATAATTGATACTCAAAAACAGAAAGGTGGCGAAATGTTAATGCTGATTTCTTTAATGGAGCGTATGGAAAGAAAAATTGAATTAACAGCAGAAAATATGGAAAGAAAAATTGAATTAAGCCAGAAAACAGCAGAAAATATGGAAAGAAAAATTGAATTAACAGCCGAGAATATGGAAAGAAAAATTGAATTAAGTCAGAGAACAGCAGAAAAAATGGAAGAAAGAATTACAGACGAAGTGCGAATGATAAAGCAGGATATGTTGTTGAAAATGGATGAGTGTATTCGGCAATCAGAAGACAGGTGTGACAAGAAGATAGAAAATATGAGGCAAAAATTAAAAGAGGAAGTGGACACAAGAATGGAAAAGGAAATAACGATGGTGTATGATTATGTGGAAAAGCTTGGGGAGACTACTAAAAAGAGTGTAGAATGTTTAGTGCAACAGAAAGTTGAGGAGGAAGTGAAGAAAAGTAGCAATATAATACAAGAAGAACAAATGGCCATGCGGGAAGAAAATAAAATAATCTATGAAAATCAGAGGGAATGTGCTAAAGGGATTGAAGAGTTGAAAGAGAAGGCGGAAACTAACTCCAAAAGGATTTCTCGATTAGGAGAGAGTACTAATGGTTATGGACAAGGAGGCAAAAGGAGTGACATGCAAGGTGGCGGAAGTAGCTAACCAGGTCGACTTAGTTAAAGAAGATGTGAGAGAAGAGATATTACAATTAACTCAAGAGTCAAGGAGGCAGAACGGCGAGGTGTGACTACTATGGGAAGCGGTAACATCATTACGAATCATTTCAAGTTACCGGAAGTAAAATTTGAACCCGAAGGAGAGGTTCATCCTGTAGAATTTGTTAGAGCTTATAAAAATGGCTTACCTTACGAGTGGTCTGACGTTGACAAAATAAGGTATATTAAGAACATGTTACGAGGGGATGCTTTTGCATGGAGTTGCGAGAGTGACGAGGAGTGTAACAACTATGAAGAATTTTTGAGATTATTTTTGAGCAAGTATTGGTCACAACGGAAGCAAAGAAGAGTGAGAAGGGATTTTTGGAATTGTAGATATTATAGTCGGCGTGATGGCAGTATGAAATACTTTTGTGAAGCAGTTATGAAGGAATTACGTTATCTGGACCAAGAAATAGATGATGATGAAAAGATAGAAGTATTATTACAAAAGTTGCCCAGACCTGTTCAAGAGAAGCTTATAATAAATCAATGGAATAGTGTAGAAGAATTTCTCGAAGCAGTTGAAAGACTAGATCGTTGGAGTAGTACAAATGAACATGGACCGAGGGAAGATAGGAGGAATGATTTCAGAAATTATAACAGGTCAAACCAAATGCCGTCGCAAGATAATTTTACAAGAGACAGAGGCCGTATGAACGGATATAACCGAGGAGATCAGTTCAACAGGAATTCGGGTGATAATAGGAGAAGGGAATATGAAAGCAGAAGCCATGACAATCAGTGGTCGCATCACAATAATGGCCAGGCAGTAAGAAGGGAGGAAGTAAGGCATCATGATCCTGAGCGAATGATGGGAAACTCAGTGCCGCAACTGGGGCGGTCCGAACAGTAGCGGAAGAAGTCAAAACAGGACCGAAGGATCGAGAGAAGATGACCAAACTGGATGACGACAATAATAATCAAGGTAGAACTGAAAGCATACGGGAGAAAACAACTGAATGTGATGTACAAAATGTGAACTACAAAACGGAACACATAATCATGAGAGAACAATAGAAGAAGATGTTTTTGAGGAGGAGGAGCCGCTAAAATGGTGGGAATGTTTCAACTTGTTAAATGAGGATGAGCCGCAGAACATTACAAGGATGTGTGAATATAATTGGCACGAAGAAGAGGTACAAGAATTGGCTAGAATCGACGTGGGAAATCATGATAATCAAAAGAACTGTGAGGAGAATATAAAGAAATACACTGCAGAGGAAGAAATGTTACCAAATGAGCTTATATCAGAAAGGGTGGACGAAGATCTGTATGAAACTACATCAGTGGATAGTGATAGTACTAATGACAACGAAGAAGAAGGAAGTGAGAAATTATGCAGCGAAAAAGATTATAGTAGCGAAGAGGAAGAAAATAGTGAAATAGAAGAAGAAAATGGAATATTAAACAATGATGAAACAGAAGAAGTGAGATTTTTCTTGGTGAAGAAATACGCCGTCAATGATGAAGAAGAAAGTATAATGCTAGAGGGGGCAAATGTTCAAGTTTCAGAAGAATGTGGTCATGATATGAGCTTAGTTATGGGAAACAGTGAATCCAATGTGGTGAATAATTTGTCTGGTAAAATAGAAGAAGAAAGAGATCTAGTAGGAAACAACAGTAGATGGAACACGGAAGACGATAGCCAATGTAGTAGCAGAGAATTAGATTTACAGCAATTGTGCCTAAAAGATGGAAGTAAGGTAGAATTGTTGAAGTGGTCACAGGAAGAACTTGAAAGGGACTTATTGCAAGAAGAGTTTTTAAAGAAGGAGGCACTAAAAGATTGGAGGAAAAGGAAAAAAAATAAAATCTTACGTTGTGGGGGCATAACATTGAGCTGATAAAAGAATGAAGAAAAGATCGGAAGAGAGAAGAAACAGGCACGACCGAAGATATAAACCTGTCGAATTTAATTTGGGAGATTTGGTACTGGTAAAGACTCAGGAGAGGTCATGCGAATTAAATGCGGAGATTAAGAAATTCTTTGACGTATACCACGGACCATTTAAGGTAGAAGGGAAGCCACATAGGAACGCATACTGGCTAGTGTATCCTAAGTCTGGTAAGAAATTTGGGTTAAGAAACATAACAGACTTGAAAATGTACAAGGTCAGAAGAGATAAGTGACATAATGTGTTCTTGTGAAATTTGGTGGTTTTGTATAACTGATTGACTGATAAAGATGCAGACTGATAGAGACAGTGAGTGATTATTGTTATAAATAAGGACAGAATTGTGGAAATGTATATAAAGACAATGATTTGTGAAAAAGGCTGGACTTTATAACAAGCCAACCAATTTTGTTAAAATATGATTGTTTGTTATAAAGTGGGGGCATATGTGAGATCCCACTCAC
>JARYHS010010926.1:0-11612 GCA_031002005.1 Vandiemenella viatica | reverse complement strand
CCAATTGTAAAATTCAGATTCGATTCATACTGTGTGTAACGGCTGGAGATGTAATGCAGTCAAGCAATGGCATGCGCTTCTTCACCGCTGTCAAGAAAATCAGCATTGAAATATTCCGTTGCGTTCAAATGAGTCTTCCTACGTTACCGACATTTCCAGTGCTGCCTGGCGCAGCGAGTTTCATAAGCCAGTCGCCTCCGGATCGAATGTCGCTGAGGGTAAAATTTTTATTTGTTTATTCAAGTGGGTCTACTGCTGATTACCGGCAATCGAGTAACAATTCAACAGTTATCGCATATAATATTTTTTAAATGCCGTTTCTTGTGGATAAACCGACGCTTTCGAACCTCATTATGTTGTTCGCAAGTAATGTTACATTTTTTAAAATAGAAATATTTGCTGCGGCAGGAGTGAAATACAACTATCGTTATTCGACCGTTACATTTAAAGGACAGATGTTCCATCCCGCCCAAGCGGGTCGAAACGAGGCAGCGTATAACAGCGTAGCTGCGTGCTAACTTCGAAAGAAGGCAGAACCTGACCCTAGCATAACTTTCAACACCGTCGAAAATCACTGCGTACGTGAGATTAATGACGAACTATAGTCATTAAAGGAATCGACGATAGGTGCCTACGAAGGAGTTTAAACGAGTCACATTACTAACGAATCATCAGACGAATACGAACCGGTCGAGAAGAAAAAGAATAGAGTATAAATACATTCGTCTAGATTAAATGAAATTAATTTTAAAAAAGTTACCAGCAGCTACATTCGATACAACGTTCTTACGAAGCACAGAGCTTGCTCGCTGTACCTCGCGGGCCTTGAAATACCCTTAAAGTATCTGAACGCAACGGAATATTTCAGTGCCGATTTTCTATGAACTGAACCTGAATTTTACAATAGGCGGCCTCCCCTTGTTAATTCAAAAGGGCACTTCGACAGACAACAACCAGATTTCACTTAGCTAACATTTGATGGCTTAACGGTAAAAATAAGAGCTTCTGGATACCTTCCAGTTGATGACAAAAGACAGTAGTCTACAAGCAGAGGTACGTATGTACCCGTCGATCATTTCCCGAGTGTAATGACACGTTGTATGTGAACTTTTGTTTCGGTTGCGGAGTATAATGTGCCTTCCCGTTCCGAAGAAACACCTGCTGATCATTCAGCTTTATGGTGATTTATTTTACTTCTAGGAATGAGATATTGAGGAATGTATTTGCAAAACCTTTCACGGATAGGAGTAATATATATAAATAACAGTTGGTTACTTTACTGCGTTAAAGCACAGGATACGACCAATATGACGTATTGATTTACGGTGGAAACTTCCAGTAAATTTGAATTATTGGAAGGGATGTAGTACATACATGATTCTTATTTGTACCAATGAATAACATAATTTTTTTCAAATAATTTCTGTTAATATTTATAAAAAAAAATTCCTGAAATTTTAATTGATTAATTCCCAGAAAAATTTTATAGTTGCGGAATTTGTGTTTGTACCCTGTCTCGTAAAACATTTCATTAATTGCTTCATGATATTCAGTAACTGTCTATTCTATATGAAACAAAGAAACTTTAAAGTTCTCGTTGAGACTCCTAACTTGCGGTCAATATTTCATCTTACTAAAAGTGTTTTTTTTTTTTTTTTTTTTTTTTTTTTTTTACATAAAACGTTCTTGAGCTTAAAATTGAATCTGCTGTAGCGTACTCAAAAATCACTTAAATCTGCAGGGTATGAATCGTATCTGCAGTGTAAGGGTGATGGTTTTGTGGAGTGTTCACCATCAAAAATTGATTTTTTGTTTTTGTTTTTTTTGTCTATGGGGGTGCAAACAACTCGAAGGAATTCGAACATGCTCTTTTGAAGAAACCATCCCAGCATTTGTCTGGAGTGATTTTGGGAAACCATGTAAAAACACAAATCTGGATATCCGGACGTGGTTTCGATCCGAATCCATCAGAATGCGACGTTATACCTAAATTCTTTTACGTTAGAACTTTTTTTCAATTTTTTTCGTCAAAATTAACTGCTTTATTGTCCGCTAAACAAAAAAAAAAAATATTTTACACCGTCAAATATACGGTGACTGTTTTATGCTGCAAGTAAGTTTTTCCGCAGCAGAAAGAAAAATTAGATTTTAATCTGCTGCAAATTATAGCAAAATTACTAGATTTGGAGGGGGACGCTTAGAGACTCTTCCTTGATGGAGTGTGTTCCTATTTTTATTTGGACAGTTCGTAACATTACACACAAGCTGTATTTCAAGCCAAGTGTTTAATTCAATAAAATGTTCGTTTCAGTGTTTATATTTTTGACAACTCACTGCATTTAAACTCAAGTGTTTAATTCAAAAAAATGTTCGTTTCATTATTTACATTTTGGACAACTCGTGTCAAATCTTATAATACAATGAACAGTTAATTTTCATAATTGTAATGTATGCATTAAAAACTAATAAAAAATGTAATAAAATTAACTATTCTAAAACAACTTAGGTAGTAAACAAAATCGTATTTTGTGAGTAATTTCCTTCGTTTCCATTATATTTTTTTATATTTCTTTTTTACTTTTTAAAAATTAGTTTTTTTTTAAATTAAATTTTAACTCTTCAATTACAGTGGCAGCTGAACCTTATTTATTTCGTAATTTTTATTTTCTTGACCACGGATTGCTTTGCAGTACATCAGAGATACCACAAGCCGAGCAGAATGCTTAATTAAATCCACCAGTGGCAGACGCCCAACGTTATATGCAGATCGTCGGAATATGAGTCTGGAGAGCTAGCCACTAAGCTGCTGGATCGTGCAATATATTAAGTCTTTTGTTATTAGGAGCGGCCTGGTCGCTCAGTGGTTAAGAAGCCCGACCCAGCCTCCACATGTCCCCTGGGTGAATTCCAGTCTCGACCAGAATTTAAGGGGCTCTTTAAACTGACCTTCACCCCTTGCAAAGTTTTGAAAGGGCTTGCGAAGTACGTTACGTCGTTCTTTGGTTACTAACCCATCATAAAAAATAGACCTTCTGGTCCGGTAGCATTACGGTATTAGATTAAATCATGAAAATGGTAATCAACAGTAAACTGAAACCACCACAAAATAGTTAGGTTTATTTGGAAGAAACTGTACTTCGAACTTGAATGTAAACTAAATAGATGCCAAATTATAATTATTGTCGATTCACAAACATCAAATTCAAAGCTAAACGTAGTACAAGTTAACTAACTGAAACCCGTGTAGCTCAGTACTTCACAACATGTGAGTTGGGTGTTGTTCGAAACAGATGATCTTCGTTGCAGGATGATGGGCTCGTAGGGCACTGGAGCATATGGTTCATGGTTTGATCATCACCACATTCACACTTAATGTCTGTAGCTTCAAAATAACCTAATTTCATCATATTTTCGTTGGACCTGTCCGAAATTAACTGAGGGGTAACTGTCAGTGGTCCCGAAATGTTTAAGACCTTAGTTTTCCACAACTACACTTTTATCTTTTAGGTGGCCCAATTAGTTCCCACTTGCTACAGTACTTACGAAAGCGTCATAGAACTGATTAGTAGATTCGGCTGGGAGTCTCTGGTAGATAGACGACGCACGTTTCGCTTGAACTTATTGGTAAACATGCCTATACCCACTTTCATTGGCGAGTGTAGTAAAATACTTTTTCCACCAACCTATTTGAGTCACAATGACAGGAAAGATAAGATTGGAGAGATAAGGCGACGCACTGATGCTTATATGAAATCTTGTTTCCCTCATACCATTAGGGTTTTGAAAACACAGCGAAGAGATTAGTTTTGGTGCTGAGCTCCCTCCACCACCCACAATTTTGTGAATTGTGGAGTATATAGGTAGATGTGGATGTAAATATCAGGACTCTCTTCCTGGGATGGTGGGGTATGACCATTCACTGGATGAGGGCTTACCCGTTCTACCTTTTTCCTCTCTTTTTTTTTTTTTTAAAGCCACTTCTCTTCGGATAGTGGATGACGCAGTCCCCGAAAGCTAATTAAACCTTTCAACTGGTGTGGGCTTTACGCAACCTGTCACTAACTTACAGGTGTTGCCAAGGGCCACAGCCACCTGTCAGGTGTGAGTTTATGAATACCAGGCTGGTTATGCGTATACTGCTGATGTACGAAAAGTTTTTCATGCTACAATGCAATTGTAAACGTCCATTTTTATGGTAAGACGATAACGGATTTTGATGAAACTTGTCCCTTCTGTCAGGTCTATACATTAGACTTCAGTGAGAAGATTAGGGTAAAGTAACGGTAAGGAATACAGCTATTGTGTTTTTGGAGGAACGATGTCAACATTAGCCAGAAATGGTTTGACGTGGCCGGATCGGGTGTCGAAACTGCACCAACCCGAAGATTCGGTGAGCAGTTAGCAGAAATTCAGGATGCAGTAATAACAATTTCTTGGAATCAATGATGATATCTGATACCGTTAGTTTACGAATGGCCGACACTTCGCATGCTGACAGGATCTGTCGCTGCACCTGCAGCTCACCCACAAGGCCTGCGTGATCGCTTGGTTCTGCAAACAAATAGGCGCCGGCACTCTTCCCCTCAGCGCGGCGTAACAAATGTCCGCCGGCGACCTGCAGCGCCGGGAGTTGTAATTCCTCCTGAGATAAGCGTCTCGGCAAATATTGACAGTTCGCCAATCTGTTCTGGCCAGCAGCGTCTCCGCTTAGACCGCGTTGGAGGAACAGCCCCAGGCACAACCGGGCGGTGAAGGGCGTCGCGCACGACCTACCTGCATTCAGTTTCTTTCCACACCCTCTGTTAGGTAATCATTTTCTATTCCCCCAGTGTTTTTTTATTTTCATCTTTTTTCCCACTATATCTACATTCGCACTCAACACTTTTATATACAACTAGCGATTGCCTGCAGTTTCACCCGTGTGGACCAAGATGTATTGACGAATGATCGTACTTTGATTGTTTGCGGCGGTGATTACGGTGAACTGCAGCGTGGACCAGAATGAGAAAGAACATCCTGTATTATAGCATCAGGCACGAAATATTCACCAGTGCCACATTACTGACGTCAGTACCTTTGCCGACATCTTTTCCCTCGTTTTTAACCACGGGAAAAAAATCTAAATATCATATAAGAAGTTTGCACGGTCCTAGTCATTTTGGGGGTTCCTCCAACTCTCTAAAAGTTTTGATAGATTTTTTCCTGTAATTTTTCATACTGTATTAAGGAAAACTGAAGAAATAAATAACCAAAGGTATGAAGTCAACAGCAATAGTAACATAATTCCAAGAATGACTTATTTATCTTTGATTCAGTGCGTATATTTGTTGGCGTCTCTTTAGGTTGAGAAGGATATTTTTATCTTTGATGTAGTGTGCTCTTTTACGCCTATCTGTTTGGGTTAAAAACAGATTATCATTTATCGCTTGGCCCGCACTTCACGTATAGTCATAAGACATACAACAGTTTTTAAGTTAGATTTGTTTCTTTTTTTACCGTCATCAGTCTCTCGACTGGTATAATGCAACCTTCAATCCCTTCCTATCTTGCGCTAACCTCTTAACCTCAATATATCCCTTACAACCTGCAGCTCATCTTCAATTATCTGCGAGGACGCTGGTTTGAATCCCCATCGGGGCATCCAGATTTGGGTTTTCCACGATATCCCCAAATCACTCCAGGTGAATTTAGGTATGCAACATTCAAAAGGCCATGGTCTAATACCTTCCAGTTCCTTGTTCCCAATCCCATCTTCATCTACTCTAATCTTTGTCTACTTCCACAGTTCTTTCCTACGACTGTTGCCTCCACTAACAAATTAAGTCTTAAATTTGTCATACAATACTGTCTCTTCTATCTGTAAGGTTCTTCCACAAGTTTATTTTCTCACACATTATTTCCAAAACATGTTAATTTAGTACTTTATGTGTTTATTTAATTTTCAGCATCCTTCTATAGCAACACATTATAAATCGACCATTTCTCTACTCTCTTATTCATATGAATCCTAAGCGAGTAACTCCACTGACAGCTTGTGTGCTAATTATCCGGTGTCCCCAGACCAGAAATCCTGTCCATCCTTCCACCTAAACTCACTAATCCGAATGACATCTAACTTAGATTTTCCGTCTACCTTTTTAAGTTTTCTAATCTACCTGCTCTATTCAGACTTCCACGCTCCGACTCGTAGAATCATTTATCCATTGTGATGACTCTTCCCTGAGATTATAAGATTTTAAAATGTGTAAAACCCATCGAAATTTTTTCATAGATTTCACGTGATACCAAAACAAATAAATCCCTATTAAATGGCCAATTACTGATTTATGCGTGTTATAATGGAGTAAAGTATAATAGATCGTGTGTGTAATTTTATTTTAATTAGCATTTGCAGATATAAGTTAATTATTAGGATAAGAGTTAATTGACTTGATTAATATTTCAAACAACATTTTTAGTCATAAATTATGGATTTCATTGCAATAGTAGCATACAACATTGAGTTGGCCACTATACGTAACAGCTACTAAAGGCAATTGCTCTGATAATTTCAATGGGCTTGAAAAGAAACTTGTGTTTAAGGGCCTTTATTTATGTTAATGACTGTATTTTGTTGCTCAAAGAACTAGTTATAGTTCTAGTATCATTAGCTTCATTTTAAATCAAACATGCTAAGCAATTCAATTACTTAGATTTAATTAACATTTGAATAACCGATTAATGAGATCAGTCGGTATTTGACTGAAACATTTTGTTGCGAAGTTGTGACAATATTTCTAAACGTCTGTAAAAGAATTAAAGGTATAAACGTTATTTACTGTGTTTTTTTTAGAGATATTAAATGTTTGTATAGCATCCAACATATTTTTTGAAAGACGCAGCAAAGCAAATCCAGAAAAGATAATGAGATTGTCCGTGCACTACAGTATTGGAGAAACGCTTTGAAGGATATAACGATGTAAGCTGTAACTAAAGCCGCTTAAACGGGTCTAAAAATACTTAGTAAACACTCTACATTTGAAGACCAACTGCTTGCTAAGACATGTATTCATCTCATGCTATGAGACAATAGATTTTATACAGAGAATACCAAAGATAAAATTGCTTAGTATGTTGTTTTAAGTGGTCACTCCTTAATTATTATAAATTATCAGTTTCCTGAAAATTTTCAACAAGAAATCTTATAACAATCAAAAATTTTCATTCATAACATAGTGTTTATTTGAGCAGTAAACTGTAGGATCAATTTGCACTCACTCTAAACATTTTTCTTGGCTAAATTTAAATTTCATTAAGCTAAAGAAGCATCAAATATCTTTCCAATTCGACTTCGCTAAGGCAGTAACACATGGAATGTAAAGCGGGAATTAAAAACCCAAAGTTACGTTGACCCAATTGCACGTGCGGATTATTTAATGTATTTCTGTTTGAAATTTATACAACAATATTCAAAACGTGGAAACTGCTTTCAGGTTCTTATTTTACGTAACAAATGGCAACAGGAAAGATGTATCTTGTTAGTATATCTGCTTACATCTTTCACGTACTTTTTTATAATATTACTCTATTCATAAAGTAGTTACTCCGTATCTTAATATTAGAATTAGTCACGTCCAAAGTATCTATCAAGAAACCTACTGTTCCTAAACTTTCTATACTCCCTATGCTTCATTCCGATGTTGCGCAACTGCGACGGTGAACTGACCTCAATATGATCGTTAATTGATTCAGTTTTTTGCTTTTCTTTTCTGAGGACGAAACGAAATCCCCTAAAGGTAGATAGGAGAGTAAACAATATGAGTTGCATTCTTAGCAAAAGCGCTGATCGGATGCGAGAGAATCGGCCGGTTTTACGATGTATGGTGGGTCAGAGGCAAAATAAAACAGAAAAATAATGCTTGCGGCAGGTATAGACATTGGCCAGTGTAACTTTTCTTCTAATCAACTATTGAAAGTCATCTGAGTATCATGTATGCATACAGGTTCCACACAATTCATAAGTTGTGCTTGGTTCCCCCTCTAATTCCGCGGCCACCGTGTCTTTATACAACGTATGCTGCATATGTGAGAACTAAACCGAGAAGAGAATTTTGTGTGATACATCATTAGTCTAATACGTCAACAAGTATTGCGTCTCGAATTTTACACGCTTTATTTTCGATTGATCTGTATGTATGTATGTATGAATGTAATGGAATCTTTCACCTTAGTTTTCATCCACTTCCAGACGTCTGAATTGTTTGAAATTTTGCAAAGTTATTAAGAACCGATGACAATACTACAATAATTTTGTAGCTATGTACTATTATTTCATTACATAGGCAGTAACAACTGACCAAGAGTGGTGGGTGAGAGGATAACGCCCTGGCCTCGCATTCGGGAGGACGCCGGTTCGAATCCCCTTCCGGGCATCCAGATTTGAGTCTTCTATGGTTTCCCCAAATCACTCCAGTCGAATGTCGGGATGCTTCCTTCAAAAAGGCCATGGCTGAATTCCTTCACGTTCCTAGTACCCAGTACCATCCCGCCTCTAATAACCTCCACGTCGACAAGGCGTAAAGGAATAAGGGAAAAAAGTAACAGCAGAAAAGTTGTTTAGCCGTCATATGCAGACGTGGCTCATTTTCAATCACTTCCAGCAAAGCTCTGGTGGTTCAGATGACTGACGAACAGACTTTCCCCGGTTGGAATACCGATTCCGACTGGAATTTTTACGGACCTTGGAAATTAATTTTCTCTCTGGTTTTGTTCAGTTTATGTACGGTAGGATGCTACATGGTTCGGATTCCACGTTAAACTGCAGTTCCCTAAACCCAATGAGATTGCCGAGTTAGGCAAGTGCAGACGCGACATCAATGCGTATGCGCGGCAGTTCGAAAAACATTTGTCACTTGGTGGCTGGACCCTTCGTTGATTTCTCGGTCAACAATGCCATACTCGTATGATTTAGTTACCCACTTTGCGAAATTTTGATCAGGTATTAAGAACGGTTACAATACAACAATATTCATTAATTTGGTAGTAATAGGAAAGTTGTTTTGTTGGGCAACCTTCTGCACATGCGCATTAACGTTACTTTGAAGCAAGCAGCTACGATAGTTTCCGCAGTCACTAAATCTGATGTTAAAAAGTGAGAACTCGCTACAGCATCGTTCTGAGTTAGTTCGTATTGTTATAGAAGAGTAGTCTTCTACATTTACCCTGCTGTCGGAGCTCTGGTAGGGTTGACCATTTAACTACCCGTTAATAGAGGCAATAATAATGAAAGATGAAATTACGACACAAAAAATGAGAGATTGACGAAGAAAAATCAAAAAGTAAGAAAGATACTTCCGTAAATAATCTGGACTAAAAAGTAAAAAATAAAATTATAGTTCAAAAAACTAAAAACACGCTTTTAGTTTTTAAACTATAATCCTATTAACTTAAGATAGACCGAATACACTAGTTCCTGACGATGGAATTTCCCAGAATTTTGTCTGTCGTTTGTTCGGAGGAAAAATACAGTGAAATGGACGACATAAAGCAATAGCCCCTTCATTATTAGTCTAAGAACTATATCGTTCCTATAAGTTTTCTACAAAATTAAGTGTAAAAAGTTCCACATTGAACACAAACAATAGTTCTACATTGTACCTTAGACTAACCGCCAACTTTTATCTGACTCCTTCGGCTACCAGAATGGGTGACGTAAGTCTTAATGAGAACTGTCCCGACACTGCGAAAAGATTCTAATGACAACCTTCCAATGCGTCCCAGAACTCTGCCGCCTCTCTCAAACAGAGTCCAACTTCAAATTCGGATTACTATTACTCCGCGATTCACTAAAAGTGTGTGGCGGAGAGTGCATTGCACCTATCCAGAAAGGTAATGGTTTGGAAGGGATATACGGGAAATGGCAGGAGGCACCCATGGGATATGTGAGGAACCATCTCAGCACTCGCGTGGAGTGATCGGGAAAACCATGGAAAACACAGATCAGGATGGCCGGAGAGCTATATCGATTTCGGGCACTAGTGAATATTTCCCTGAGTATCCACCTCTAAACTCTAGATACAAGCCTCTCTCTCTAAGAAACATTGGTAATATTTTACCTCTTACTGACTAGACTATTTCTCTAATTTTATTTCAACTATTTGAACAACTGAACAGTATTTAAAGTTTGCGAAGTGGAATATCCAGCTCGGAAATTACGCCAAATAATTGTACTGGGTAATATTAGGACTCTACTATACGCCTATTTCTCATTGGCTAAACAGACACCACATCCAGTGACGCAATAGGACAATCACTCAACCCATTACAGGCAACGTCCTGACAAGGAAAGAACTTAAATTGTATCCTTTGCTATATTAAATCTTTATAAACTCATTTCACAGTTACTACCAAGAGAGTTCCAATCTCTGCTAATTATAAATATGGACACCACATGCTGTTAACAATGAGAATGATTGTAATACTAAATAAATGTGTGCCTTAGAAACTTCATCTACGATTTCCTTTTCTTAATAAGGCTTTTCTTCATAAAGTTCATTAAAGCCGAGAGAGGTTAGGTGGGGAGGCAATAACTGAGAAGATTGAGCTACGGCCATCTGTAGTGACCATACCGGAATTCGCCTGGAGTAATTTGCGGAAACCACATAAAATTCGAATCTTAGTGTTTGGGCGGGGATTGAAGTCAAGCGAAATCGTTAACCACTCACTTAACAGACTGAAAAAATCCAATCTCTGCCATTAAGATTTTGGTTTTTCGGGTTTCCAGAAATCGCTGAATAGAAATGTTTGGATGATTTTTTTTTTTGGTGTCACAGCAGATTTCATTTCCGTTACCTGTAACAATTCTACCATGACTCCTGAGACCAAGTTACCCAGTGGACGGAAATCTCGATCGAAGTCATCACATATTGATAAACCTTTTACTCAGTTCCGTACAAATACAGTTACTTAAAATAGCTTAAAAATGAATTACATCCGTTAATGTTATGTTGAGAATGAAAGTGAGATTATAACCTACAAAAGATGCTAGTGAGAAAACTTATGGAAACAGCAACAGACCTGTCAAAACCAGCAAGGCGTAGTTTGAATTCCACCACCACATATTCGGCTTGTTACTGGTGTACTGTGTGGAATTTAAACTATTTTCCAAGACCATGTTTTGCTCTAAGTTCTTTTTAAAATATTAATTAATCGTGAAACACACTCATATAATTTCGTGCATCAAACAGTGTTTTCCGTAGAAGCTGAATATGCAAGATATAAAGTTTAATATACTCCTATCTATACACAACTGGAAAATTCAGATCAGTATCATTTTCGAATTCTGTAGGTATTACTGTTGAATTTGTTAATACGCAATTATAAATGTAACAAAATAAAAAGTCTCCAAAACAGCAAACAGTGGCAAGGATAATAACATTCCCAGGTAACTTATTTTGCCTAAATAACCTGTGGCATTACAGCTATATGTATTGCACTGATAATATTGGAGACCTTTACAGCAACATCACAGAATCTGACTGTACACAACGGGAGCGTGCGCGGAAGGATTTCTCCATTAATTAGTTCTCGAACACCATTTTCAATTTATTTGCCTAATCAAACACATGTTGGAT
>JARYHS010010924.1:0-14600 GCA_031002005.1 Vandiemenella viatica | reverse complement strand
GTTTTTTTAGTGGGTCTACACATGTTTTTTGATACTTTTCAAAAACATTTAAAAAGTAGTAGCTGTGGTGTGAACATATATTCTTAAATTCACACAGATTAATTCCAGATCGTAAGTGGATCAAATCTTTTTCTTCCTCACTCAATTCAGATAACGGTTGTAACTTTTTTGAAGGTGTGTAGGTTGTTTGGAAACAGTCAGATTTTTTAAATAACCCTACGCTACAGGTTTGAATATCTGACATACTGATTTCACTTTTGGTCTGATTACTGTTCTGGTTACTTTTATAGGATATTGGAAAAGAATCTCTGTAAACTAAGTAACAGTACTTACTGAAAGTTCGAATAAACTTAATAAAATACTATCCAAGCACTATTTAACACTGCAATAATTTTTTACTTCAAAACACAGGAGTAACAAAACAAAATCCAAGCCTACATTGTTACTCCATTAAATTGATAACAACTATAACTGTTGACCAAATTAAAACTAAAAGACTTAAAACTCTGAATGAAAAAAATAATAAATAAATTACGTCACTGTATGTAAGCACAACCTGACTCAATGAAAGACAGTGAGCAACTGAATCTAACAATTACCAACTGTGGAAGAACAGCATGACACCACAGGACAAGAGCCTGTTGAGACATGCTTGCAGAGTGAGCTGTATGGAGGAGCATGTCGCCACAGGAAATGTATCTGATCAGACTTGCAGAACCATGCAAATTTTAATGAGCACAGCTAATCAGGCACTGTTATTAGCTAAATCAAGGTAAACCTGACTTGAGTTGTACTATTATGACGACTGAGCTTTTTTAACTATTAGTACTGTAAAAACACACACAGCTGATTGAATTTTTAACTTAACATACCAAAATTTAAACTTAACTGGAGTGGAAAATTGATATCTATCAACATTAATATTATTTATTAAGAAGATAAAAACTTATTTTTGGTGTCTAAGTCACTTGGTTCTTTTTATTTTAAAAATATAATTAATATTATTTTAAAAATTAGATAACTATTAAACAGGTTAAAAAGCCAACATAATTTTTCTTTTATCTAATAGCCTATACAATTAAGAGTATTTTAAAACAAATTTGAGCTTTCTATCAGGTCTGAGACTCTAGATATTGCAGTTTTTGTAAAACTAAACATCCGTTAGCTAAAAAAAAAAAAAAAAACTTGTAAATTTTTTCATTTGGAATATTTTAATATATCTTTATGGTATTTTTTTTAACATTTAGATATAACACACAAACTTATTCCAAAATTTCATACTGATATCTTGAGTATTCTTTAATATACAAATTTGTTTTAGTTGTGAGGACACGTTTTTAAGTTACGATTTCCGACTGCTGAAACAACGCCAAACCTAAAAACTTTAAAAATTTATATAAAAAAACTATAAGAGATAGAGCAAAAAAATTTTACAAGTGGTTTCAGGATGATAAAAGAAGTAATTGTACCAAGTTTCATCAAAATCTGACATGGTTGGTGTCAAGGCCTGGGTGACTTGACATGGAATGACCCGCCAGACAAAACCGAAAGTAAGAAAAGACAGACTACATTTTGCTAAGTTCCTATTTTACAAATCACTGGTAAAGTCATGCACGTAGTTGCTCGATCACTTCCCGGCGTAAGAATGAGACAACGTGTGCTTAACGCACGAACTATTATAGCCCTGCGCGCGCCTATGACCTTGGCAAATCTTTCTTTAATTAATATCTTTAGAAGTATACGATAGTTTAATCTGAGATTTTTACAGGGACTTTCTATCATCCTGTTCTATAGATTTTAATTTAATTTATCATTCCAAAAGGTTTCTATTGTCTTAACACTAAATTCATCACGTGACCAATCTCGGCGGACTTTGCGGACTTTCCCGAACTTCTACCCGACAATTAGCAATAATCAATTTTCAAAAACTTGATTACCAGACAAATACTAAAACTTTTTATGGCAACTATTATATGTACGAAATCGTCTTAATGAGGGCTATCTACTGGTGTAATTTTTACTTTAATATCTCTTTTAATAAAAAGCTTATTTTTTTTCTCTTAATTAAAATCACTAATTAGACTTTACCAAATTACTTAATTTTATTACCAAAATATCGGGGATAGTGCTGACTACAGCTGGTGATAAAAGTTCGGTTGTAGCTTTACGCAATTTAAAGATATTGCAAATCTTAGAATTCTTACTTTTATGATCGCAGTGTTTCAAAACTTGAACAAAGCGGAATATCTCCTAAACCTAAACGTTTCCCGATATGATAATTACACTTTAAAATGATTTTTATAACTAGTTGTTACTGTGGGAAAGATTACAGGGAAATTACTTAAAGTTGAAAATTGCACTTCTCGAAATTCTAAGTCCCGCCTAAGCAAAACTAGAATTTGCCAAAATTCTAAGGTGCTTACACTTTGCAGGTGCTGCTAGTGACATTTGTAGATGTTCGCTAGCTGCATGCGTCATATAGCTCAAACTCTTATGTTAGTTTCCACAGATGAAAAATCATTCTAGTGGTATGGCATTCTTAATCAAATCTCGTTTATCATTTCAGAAGTATGTGTTTGGTTTTGATAAATTGAGGTGTCTCAAAGGATGGTAGTGATACAGTCAAAAGAAATTCTGTAGGAGGATTTAATTTTTTAAAGAAATAATCTTAGGCCTTCCTAATTAATATTTTATAGGGTGTTATATAATTTAAGAGTTAGTGGGGAGAAACGTAAGTCAGTTCTTATAATAAGAACCTTTAATCTTTAAAATAACAATAAGGAGCAGGAAAATGCTTCACGGCAATAAAACTAGGAAGGGTAGGGAAATTTGGCCCAATACTTGCCACAGATGAAGGTGGCTGAGAACGAGGGGGGGGGGGTAGGGAACGAACACACAATATTTCAGTGTATATCGTTATTCTTGCAGAAGTGTGACACCAGGAAGGACCGAGCGTGGTGGGTGAACGGTTAACGTTCAGGCCTCACATTCGGGAGGACGCGGGTTCGAATCCCCGTCCAGACATCCAGATTTGGATTTTCCATGGTTTCCTCAAATCACTCCAGGCTTTCTTCAAAAAGGCCATGGCTGAATTACTTCCTGTTCCTTGTCCCCAGTCCCATCCTGCCTCTAATGACCTTAGCCATTGACGAGGCGTAAAGCCATAAGTAAAAAAAAAATAATAAAAAAGACGCCAGGCGGAGCCAGGATTTACACAGCGATGACCATCTGGTGAAACTTTAATGTTTGATGTCCTTATTTCTTGCAGCAAATCCTTCTGGTCTACTGGATGTCACTAATTGCACTACAGCAACATTCACTAATGACGTAATGCTGCAGTAGTCAGTTGCAACACGTATTATTTTCGATCAGTAATTGGGTTGTAATACAGCCTGGACCGGTGTGACGCTGCTGAATGCAGTCTGGAAACTATTTCAGGTGGTGTCTTGAATTTGACTACTGCAGTATTAAGACACCAATTCATCATGGAATCACAAACTACGAGGTGTGTACAAAAAGAAACCGAACTTCTGCTGTAATTGCTTTATTGCTCATCATACTAACTTTTACACATTGTCCCCTTCAAAGTACTGTCCTTCACTATCAATACACCATTACCATCGTTTTTTTTTTTTTTCCAAGTTTTGGAACGCCTCCTGGAATGCAATATCTCCGATGGCGCACAGTTCTCTTGTCGCAATGTCTTGAATTTCTTCTATGGTCTGGAAACGACGTCCTTTCAAAGTGTTTTTCAGTTTTGGGAAGAGAAAAAAGTCTGCCGGAGCCAAGTCTGGAGAATAGGGTGGCTGAAGCACAATGGGAGTGCGATGTTTTGCCAGATAATTCGTGACAAACAACAATGCGTGAGCGGGTGCGTTGTTATGGTGCAACATCCATGCCTGATTCTCCCACAGGTCGGGCCTTTTCCTACACACACCTCTCTCAATCATGTCAGAATTTTCTGGTAGACTTCCTTGTTTACCGCTTGACCACATGGTACAAATTCATGGTACACAACTCTTTTGCAATCAAAAAACACGACCATCATCACCTTGATGTTCGACCAACTCATCCGCTCTTTCTTTGGTCGAGGAGATCCTTTCCCCACCCAATCTGAAGACTGCCTCTTCGTTTCCACATCGTACCCATACACCCATGTTTCATCGCCTGTAATGATGTTCTTGAGGAAGTTTTCGTCCTCATTTGCTTTTTCAAGCAACTCCTAGCTCTTCCGTCAACAAGCGTGGCACCAGTTTTGCACTGACACGATGGATTCCAAGTTTTTCTCTCAGGATGTGATTGCAAGAGCCTACACTTATGCCAACTTCTTCAGCAACCTCACGGACAGTCAAATGGCGATTTTCACAAATCACAGTGTGAAACCTCTCAACATGGTGGTCGTCTGTTGATGTGGAGAATCGACCAGATTTTGAATCGTCGGTAACTGAACTCCTGCCTCCTTAAAGCGCTTAAACCATTCATAGCACTGTGTTCGACTCATGCAGTCTTAGTTCCCCGTATCCTTGTTTAAGCATTTGAAAGTGTTTGAAGTGTCTCGTAAAAGTTTTCCCAAGTTTAACACAAAATTGTCACACAGACGCGTTGCTCCTCCAATTCCATAGTTCCTCGCTTTCTCACAAATCCGACGAATACTCTGTGCACGACCTCACTCAACCGGCTGTCACTTGTAAACTAATGCAGCGACCGTAGTGCAACAAGAGGCAATCTCTTCCCAAGAGGATGTCACTAGTGTGCACGGAAGTCAGAGAATTTTATCTGCAGCCGTTGACGTGCTATTCAATTAGTTTGGTTTCTTTTTGTACAAACCTCGTACAGTAATCCCAATCATTCAATGCTAATACCTCTTGACCTACATGGTTTTTGTCCTAGTTCCAACCTCTCAACTGATGTGCATGATCAGTCTGATTGAGCTGTAACAACAACTCTCTTTTTTTAAAAAGTGACTCTCTTTTTCACAACTCTTAAATTCTGAACTATGTAGAAACCACAATTGATCCAGTTTTTCTTTCTTAAATATTGGTTTCTTAATTTCCTGAATGTTATTAAAAAGTAGTGGACTGTTCAGTTATCTGATATTGATTGTGAAGCTTGTAACTGAAGAATAAATCTTGATTCAGAGTTAGCTATTAGACTGAAGGGATCAAGTGTAATCACCATGACTGTCAGCAGGATGTTAAACCAACAGCAACTACGACAATATGCATTGTTATCTACTGCAGAGTGGACTTTATGTCTGAAAAGATAGTGAAACTAGCTTAGTTTATTTGCCATGCATATGCCCTGGTGGCAATTTTTCCCACATATCTACTTTCCAATTTTCTGTTTTATTTTTAATCTTAAATTCTTGCAGTGCAATTTCACTATCCACCAACACATGTACTTTTTAACCCTTTGTATTTTTGCTACATTATTCAGCATTTCCTTTTTGTTTCCCATTTAATTCTAGTCTCTTACTCCATTCATCATCATCATCATTTATTGCTTTCACGGACCTTTAAGGTCTATAGCAGAATACAAAGGGTACAGGCCATAAATATAACAGAAACATAGTGCACATTAAACAATTACAGAGGTATATATTACAAATAAATAAGACAAATAATAATAATAAAAACACTAGTCAGTCACAACTTCGGTAAAGGAGACATTTAGTACAGATGGTGGTCCAACGCTGTCGGCTCCACTTGCTTGAGGACTGCCAATACCCGATCCTTCCATCTCGTCTTCGGTCGTCCCTTTGGGCGTCTTCCAGCAGATTGTGAGTGGAGAACACGGTTCGGGAGGGATCCATCGGCTCGGAGTATGTGCCCAAACCACTGTAGCCTCTTCTGCCATAATACTCGGTCGATGTGTGGCTTTTGCATACCGCTGGTAAACGTCTTCTTTTGTTCTTCGTTCCCATTTAGCTTCTCTGGTATTGTAGACGGGTCCATATATTTTGCGAAGTACCTTTCTCTCGAACGCACAAATTGTTTCTTCAGTTGTTGCTGAAGTTGCCCAAGTTTCACAACCATATAAAACTCTTACTCCATTACCTACAAAAATAAATTTCCCTCTCCCTTCCATCTGAAATCAAATGTTAACTTATAATTATTCTCTTCCGTGTACTGCTCCAACCAAGTATCATAACCACTGTATGACTTGTACATTCTTGAGCGTGTGTCATTGTCAAAATATCGGCTTGTTAGGCATGTTGTATTTTGATGGGGGAAGTGGATATGTTGACATCTGTCTTTGAAACATGTAAATATGTTCTGTGTGCTCCAAGTATATTGTGAGTGTGTGTGTGTAATATGTAGTTTATGAGGCAGAGATTGGGAACTGTCCTGGCATTTGCCTTGATTATTCCAGAAAACAGCAATCAGGACAGTGGGTATGTAGGGACTGCAGTTCCTTTCGATCCATTGTGTGAAGCCTCAGTGATCTAAGCCACATTAGCACTTCTCAACACAGCTCACAGCACTGGTCTACAGTTATTATTTAAATTAATGCCTGAAACAAGAATTCAGTTATAGTACTGCTAGTATGCCCATCAATTTGCAAAACTGTTTGTAAATGAGAAGGAAAGGATTTAATTTGCCTTTGATCTCTTAGATCCCAGTTACTGCTTTGGGAACATCAAACTGAGCATGGTGGGTGAGTGGTTAACGTTCTGGCCTCGCATTCGGGAGGACGGTGGTTCGAATCCCCGTCCGGGCATTCAGATTTAGGTTTTCCATGGTTTCCCCAAATTACTCCAGGCGAATGCCGGGATGCTTCCTTCAAAAGGGCCATGACCGAATTCCTTCCGATTCCTTGCCCCCAGTCCCATCCCGCCTCTAATGACCTCAATGTCGACGAGATGTAAGCCATATGTAAAAATAAAAAGGGAACATTAAATAGTACTGTTATGGGGAGGATGCTGATTTAGAGCATAGAATCCTTTAGCAGCAGTCACTGGCTAAAGTGTATTGGCTATATCCAATATATAAGAGATAAGTCGGAAAATTATGTATAGTGAACTTGACATTGAGGGAAGATCTTGTACCGAAGTTCTGAAATGCTGCAAATACTTGGTCTGAAACTCTGTGAAGAACAATAACACTTGCTGATCTTGCAAAATATTGCATTTTGTGGTGAAAAACCATCTCGATTGCTGTTGCACTTTTTGAACAGGAACAACAGAGACGGGAAACAAAGATTTGTAACAAATGTTTTTTGCCAAAACTAGCTACATCCGACATTTTCCTCTAGGAGAAACTTTTGTGGGGTGCTGGCTTAATGCTAGGGCTGTCCTGATAAATTATCAGCAACATTCACATAGAGTCAATGGTGGATCGAGGGGAGGGTTAGGGGACTCAAGACCCCCCCCCCCCCCCAAGTATTTAGGTCCACCCCTAACATCGTAATTTTTAAGATTGGGAGACCTAAAATACACTCAAGGCCCTCTCCCCCCAACCAAAATCCTAGATCTGCCACTGCATAGAGTGAATAAATAAAGAAGGTAACTGCATGTAAAAAATATGCATTTGGAAACAACTAGCGGCTGACAGCGATTATGTGGTGTAAGAAGGGAATCATTTCCAGTACTGTGGCATATATTAGAACTGAAACAACTAGTCTTCGATGCTGGCATTTAGTTCCCTCATGTCTTGTTCTTTACTAATTTTCTCTTGTTCTGAATTGTGTTTGTTTCCAACTTTTCAGGGTTCTTGTTAAGTTAGTGAATGAGATGAAAAATAGAAGCTTCCAAGGTAAATAGCCAACTGAGAAACTGATGGATTTCAGATGTTAAAACTGGTGAAAAGCAAGAGTTTTAATTGTGAAATCTGACATTTTGTGTGTTAATTTAACAGTTATTGCACATCTTAAATGGGTGGTCATTCATGAAGTTGATTTGACATTATCATTAAATGGATGTATATGGATGGTCATTTATAGCTGCATAATCATTTGTGGTTTGGGTTGCCATGTTTACTGCTATAACAGCGTAACAAATAACACCTTCTATTTTGAATGCTTTCTGTTACCCTATCATGTTTATTTCCTGAGATGGTACCGTAGAAGCTTGCTTCAGGCTTTGCTGCGGAGGTATCAACTTGGTTGTTTATTAAAATGTGATGATTTGGTTTTCACTTTGAAGGCTTGCTGTATTTCAGGTGACTATTCACAAATTGAATTTGCACCACAAGGTCAGCTGTAGTGCAAGAAATTATGTAAACATGATCCATGATTGTTTTACCATTATCTGTAATCATTTTATTTTACGTATTCTCTTCGATATCGGCTATGTTAGGACCACGGAAAGTAATCCCATGTACTCATTTTGATGGTTCTTTTCTTGACTTCCAATAGTTCTTCATCCTTTCACTTTGCTGTTCCCTCCTTTCTTCCGTCCATATATTATCACATTTCCTCTTCTCATTCTCCTGGAAACCCTTGAAATTTTGGATCAATCTCCTGACAGTTGCTCTATCTTGTATTACATCTTCTGTTATTCCAATCTCAATCATATCTCTATATTCTCTACCATACTTTTTTTAAAGTATCCTTGAAAAAGTATTTTGATTACATATTGAGCACATTACTAACAAATCTATCTGAATTTTCAGAGATGGAGCAGAAGGCTTCTGTTATGTGAATGATGTAGCATTAGCTATCTTGAAACTCTGCCAGAAGTTTGGAAGGGTCCTATACATTGATCTTGATCTTCATCATGGTACGAGTAAAGAAGATTCTTCATTATTTATAGTATAAATACTTAATTTCATTATACTGCATTGTTAATAATATTTATCCATTTCAGTGCAAGCATAAGCCTCACTGTTTTTTGCAGAGCAATCAGGTGATGTCAGAATCGGTAGATATAAAACGTATTTGAAGATTGGAATGATAATGTTGAACTAAGTGTAAGCACCTCAGGATTTGTTAAATTATAAACCTCGTCGCTACAGGATATGGGGGACGGGAATAATACAGAAGCCGATACTGCTGTGTATAGTCTCACACAGAGTGATTAAAAATCAAAAAACTAACTCAACATGTAATAACAGCCTTCAAGGATAAATAGTAGCCTTTAAACTCACCTAAATCATAGTAATCTCCAAGAATTCAACTTGTAAGCACTTAATTTTTGTTTCAAGATAACATCACCATTTTACAACACTTTTCGATGTGGTAAAAACATTTATAATAATAATTAAATAGGAGAAACCAAATTTTGTAGTAAATAACACATGATCTATAGTTTCATGCAGTTTAAATATAAGAAAACACATGGTTACACAAACTGGCAGTTTTAAACAGTAATTACAACATATTTCAAGCACTCTCTGATATTAAGTGACATAGATATTACAACTTAAATCCTTCCTGAACATAGTGTTAAACTTTTTGAGTAGTTCCGAACAGTAACTTAAGTCTGAAAGGAATTTATAAAAATTATTGCGTCTCATTTTTCACATTGCCGGCTTATATAAATTATCACTGCCAAACCAATAAAAATCAGGGAATAAAATTACTTTCAAACGATGCATTAGAAACCAGAGAATATTATGCCGCAAACCATTTTTTGAGATAGACCTTACTTTCAGAGCTATTCACAATAAACTTTTTTTAATTTGAATTTTAAAAATGGGGCCTAAATGGGCACTTTTTCTACGTATTGATACACTTGTACACCAGTGACGTCAGACCCTATACACAGCAAACAAGTGGAAATTAATTACTGCTAAACCATTAAGTTTACGAGAAACATCAAAGGGGAGAAAGTTGTTTATTATATCTGTCTCTAAATAATATTAAAATCTGAAAACCCTGCATTATGTATCTTGGATGCACTATATTCTGGGTGCCATGTGAATTGGAAAATTTTCTTGTGTCATATAGGGCTTTCTGAGCCTCATTTCGTCAGTTATTGGTGGATATTCGTGAGGGTTAGACCTGTAGTTCGGGAGCAACAACTCGCTGTTGGTACTCCTAGGTGGAAAGGTCGCATGCTTTGGTGTCCGTCATTATGGAAAAGTTGAAGTAAAGTGGCTCGGTCGGGGCAATGAACGGATAATGTAAAATTTCTCAGTTTTTTTTTTTTTTTTTTTTTTTTTTTTTTTTTTTTTTTTCTGTCTGCCTCTTATGTTTCATAACTTGCAAACTTTAGAAATGAATGTCCAGTTGCCGAATCAACTGTATTTGTGAACCTTTTTTGTGTTTTTGCTGTCGAATATAATGATTGTGAAATTTTGAGCAGTGAGTTTATTTCAATAATTTATCTGAACCCTTTTCTCTCCGAAGGTTAAAATTATTGGAGAGTGACGACCATGTTAATTTGCAGTTGATTTTATTTCCAAAGGTGTATTCAAGGTCTAAAATTTTTGAACAGTTGGAACTTTCCTTTTATTTTTGAAGAAATCTATTATGAGGCAAAATTTGTTAGCTAAGGAGATCTAGGCTTACTGTACCCCGGGTATAGCCTCGACCCTTACATAAGATTGGGAGATTTGTTGTTATGTGTTATAAATATTTTAAAAGCCTTCCTATTGGGAGAAGTGCCTCAGTCCTCCTGTCTCCTTAGCTTCAAAATATGAAAGGACATGTTTGATCCCCAGTCTGACCAGCAGATATCAATTTTCCATGGTTTCTTGAAACCACTACAGGTAAATGCTGGGCTGGGGTGTTCCTTTTAAAGGGCAAAGCTTAATTCCCATTCCTTGTCCCCCAACCTGTCAGAGCTCTAATGATTACATTAACAAGATGCAAAAACTTGATTTAATTGCATTTATAAAGTTTGTGGTTTGGTACTTCCTCTACTATCCCAATGGTGTACACAAATCAGTTGCCCAATATTTCTGGCTTTTATTTTGTCTTCTGTAAATATTCTCCATTTATTTATTAGTCTGAATACTGTCTCAGTAATTTAATATAGCCACAGAAATTGTGTTCCCTCTCAAGCTACAATATGCTTCACAATGGCATCTTTGCTAAATTAGACACTTGTTTAGGTGTTTCAAGTGTTTCCCATTGTTTTGCTACTTCCTCCCACCGTTACGCTCTTTTGTTAGTAACCTTTTAAGAATCTTCATTTCCATATTATAGTTAATTGACACAACTGCATGAATGTGTTTAATTTAAGTGCCCAACTTGGTAGGATCAACATTAGCTGGCAGTGTTGTATCATATGAGCAAGATTGCTTTAATTTTTCAGTAATAAAGTGGAAGGTAAATGTAAAGTGCCTGTTGTTCCTTACTGATTTAAAGACTAATTTATTAATAATGTTGTGAAACTCGGCAATGGGAATGTTGAAAGTTATATCAGCGAGTAGTGATCGAAACAAAGAAATACACCAGGATATTGGTATAATAACATTTATTAACCTATGAAAATTACTACTGCCTTTTAAAAATGTGTGTTGCTCTCGGTATTGTTGATGTTCACTCTTCATGCCTGTTCCTCTTTTGTATTCACTCCAGTCCTCAATGTTCACTGCCTGAACCTGTAATTGAAGTGTGCTGCAGGTATTTCTTCAGCTAATAAGGTAATTAGCTATTTACTTAAGTGATAAGTGTCCAGCATTCATTATGGAAAATCATTCTGCAGAAGGTAGACCTGTCGTTGCCAAATCAATAGAGAGCCATTCAGTTATCACAGATAAGTTTCATTGCTCTTGGGCTGACATTTATATGTAGAAAATTAAATGTGACCTTCGTGCCATCTCAGTGAGACTCACTTAAGAAAGGTAGGAGGATGGTGATTTCTGACTATTGGTTTTGTACTTAGCTCTCATGTCCCAGCCAATATTCACATATACAAAATATTTGATTTAATCTGTCACTGATACTGACGTAATGTGCTACCTAACATAAACTTTTAAATCAGTATTGTGGAATATAAAAGAACAAAAGTTCTTAGGTTGAAGAAGGTGAAATGCATAAAAACTCTCTCGAAATGTTTGTAACTAATTGTATTATTTTCTGAACAGCACTTTCACTTAGTTTCACAATAAACTATTTTACTAAATAACAGCAAAGATCAGGAGCAGTTATACAATAATTTTTTTGCTGTTCACAGGTAACGGTGTTGAGAATGCATTTTCATGTTCACGCAGGGTAATGACAGTGTCATTCCATCACTATGGACCAGGTATCTACCCCTGCACAGGCCAAGTTGAAGATGTTGGCAGTTGGAAGGGTCGCTACTACTCAGTCAATGTTCCTCTCCAGGAGGGAATTAGAGACAAGAGCTATTTTGATGTATTCCAGAGGTATTACATCTCTATAACTCTGAAGATTATTAAGAAATAAATGTTAAAGAAGCATGCTATCGCTCAGCAACAGGAAAGCTTCATACTTCCATGTTTTTAAATGTTTATTTGAAGTATAATATATGGAGGTCTGCACTTTCACACACCAAGCTGTTAGTAAGAAAAATATTGATTCAAAAATAGTTGTGATGTCAAACATTTCTCAATATCTAGAATGTGTCAGATAACCTTAAAATTTTGCAACTCTGTGACAAATTTATTTCTCAGAACAGAGTTAAATTGAATAGAATTGCATATCATTTTAAAATCAGTTACTAAGCTAATTTAAAACTAGAAATAGGTGGGTTTTTTTTTTACAATTTTCTCAAGCATTCGCCTGGAATGATATTTGCAAAAAATAATAATAAATTGAAGAAAGCAATTAGAGACTTCAAATTTATTCATGAATCATTTTTTAATACGTAGATTTGTTTAAAGTCACTTTCAGATCAATAACTTAGGAAATATTAATTAGTTAAATTCTGTTTTGGTTGACAAATTTTATTCCATCCGTTTTGAAATAGCAAACATGCCTTGTTTGACACCAAAGGAAAGAACAGTCAATTTGGAGTAATATAAAAGTTATTTCGAATTCATAACTACAAAATTTATCAACAGATTTTGAGAAGTTCAGAAAATATTTTTTTTACTGCGAAACTATTAAAGTTACAAATTTTTATATAAGGATTAAAATTAATGCTTTTTAGAAGATCTTAATACTCTCAAAATTTCAGAGTGATAGGAATATTTTTAGTCATCAAGGTTAGAAATCTGATGCAAGTTTACACGCATGCGATCTGTTATCTGATCAGATTACCAGACTATTCTCATGGGAAACCAGGAAGTCCTTGCATTCCCACGGACGTTTCTATAAATAGTAGTCCAGATTTTTCCTCGTCCTCAGTCGCTCAGTTCTCAGTCGGCCAGTCAGATTTAGTGAGAGCAAAACTATGTTGCTTTGCGTCGCAATGTAGCTGCTGCTAGTATTACAAATTCAGTTAGCGCACTACTATGTTCCTGTGTGACGCCATGTAGATACTGCTCATTTGCTCACTTGGCCAAGTACAGTTAGAGCACTACTATGTAGTTTTGATGCAGCATTTTTCGCCATGTGTTGTGTCGGCATAACTTAAGTGTCGGTCGTCGGCAAACAACTCAAACTGTAGAAGCGTGTGATGAATTTTTATCTTCTTGCATATATCAGCTAGCTGCGCTTTGAACAATGGGTTTTGGTCTGGCTTGAATTGGTTAGTCGAATTTTCAATTTTATCTTTGGAAACATTGTCTGATGCCAGTTCAGTTTTTGACTTTGCTAAACTTTGAAGAATTAATTATTGTTTACCAGCAATAGACTTGTGAACATCATTATCAATACCCTTTTCTAGCTTGGGGTTTAAATCAAGCAAGGTGACGACCAATTTAATGTAGCAAAGCAATAGCTGAAGTTATCCACGGTCATAGTTGAGACAGAAGGTTTTGCACCAACCCCAGTTCAGACTTCATTCTCACAAATGGTCATATAAAATGCCCCTTAAGTTATCTTTTCTGAATGTCTTTCTCTGAGAGAACATGCTATATAAATTTTAAGATAAAAAGGATGAAGGCATGAATGACTTGTAGAGTAAAATTCCTGAAGAACACGTCATTTCATAAAAACCTAAACCGGAGGGTGAGCAGTAGCACTTGGATGTACATTCAGGATGATATGGAGTCGAATCCCTGTCGAGGCATCCAAATTTCGGTTTTTTGGCTGTCTGAAATCACTCCAGGCAAATGTTGAGATGTTTCTTTCAAAAGACTATGGCTGAATTCTTTCTCGTTCCTTCTCCCTCCTACCGCAATCCTCTCCCTTCTCTTATGAATGACCTCAACATCAATGAGCTGTTAAGCCCCCCTCACCCCCCAAAAAAATGATTAGCTTTCAAACCATCTGTCTATTTCTGAAAACAATAACATATTTGTTCACATCCTTCATGTTACATATATAGAAGCATAAACAGCTGACAAAAGTACTACTAGCAGATCTGAACAGCACATTTTTTTAAAAAAAATTCTTGAAAAGTTCAGATAATTTCATATTGTGTCAGAAAAAAAAATCATAGTAGGCAGATTTTCACTGAATTATAATAAATTTATAATGATTTACCATGGAGGTTTGTATGGTGTAATTTATATACGCTGCTGGTAAAATGTGATCGGGAAATTTGTGTAAATCTTGTCTCATAGGTAAATCTAATATACAGGATTTGTGCACACATCCTTGCATGCAATACAGAATTGTAGCAAGCAGCGAACATTTATATA
>JARYHS010010923.1:0-37231 GCA_031002005.1 Vandiemenella viatica | reverse complement strand
AACAACTAAACACAGGGAGATGATAAACAATATGACTCATTTTTAAAGTAAATATTTGCATGAAATGTGGATAGGTGTGTAGATAAATTGCCACTAAGACATGAGTTCTATCACAATTAATTAATAACTTAAAAATAAGTATATTCTAATAAAGTAACTGGTTGTTAGGCATGTTGGGATTGCAATAAACGCAAAAGTAGTAATAATCTTCCTGAAATGCTGTATATAACGAAGTGTGGAAACATTTGTAAATTTCTGTTCTAAATGCATTGCATTATGTCTCTCATTAAATACTGTACCTGCTTTTAATGAATGTTCTGGAATAGAAATGAACGCATGCATACCGGTATATGTTCTATCGATTCTTGCTAACACAAACCGCAACGTAATCGTCGCATAGCATAAATTGACTTTAATCGTCTACCTTGAATGCCACTAAGATTGAAACACAATTTCCACGAAGTATGGAAATCACCGCGGGACTCCCCTCAGGAAAGTCGTGCCTCACTTCTTCCTCCTCCTTGCAATTCTGATGTAACAAATTTAACACGAGTTTTCCGTAACTGGACAGATAAGAATTTCTGCTGTTCATTTTATAAATACTGAAGCAAGGCTTGGAAATATATTAAACTGTTAAAAAATTAAGACTCGAATTTGTATTTATAACATGCAGTCTCTCGTCGTCGTCAAAAAGCAGTCCGAGAATAGGCGAAGACAAAATCTACAAAACTAATTTACGATATTAGTACGACTTACTACTGTTTATGAGAAATCAACACGAACCATTGGATAGTATCAGCAATATAGGAAGTCCAAATTTTGAAGGGGAAGATGTATCTGTGCATTTATGGAATACTGAAGAAATCGAAGAAAATGCTTTTCAAATAGTACAATTAGCAGTATATGATCGTGTTTATAATCTTCCTGCAACCACTTTTTTTGTCATACTGTCCGTTTCTTTTTCTTTTTTACAGTTCTAATATAAGCTGCTGCACGAATAAATATATTTTTTGTTTAGAACTTAAAAACATGATTCTTTTCAATATTGTCATGTCGCTTGTAACATAACCTCACTACACTTGGCTCGCGATGTTTTGGAATTCCCAGTGTGCCGCGAGCCAGGAAATCATGACGGATAAACCCGTAGACCACTACCATAAACACAACAATTTGAGCGCTGAACGACAAATGTGTGGAACTGATGTTCCTGTGTATGGGCTCTGACAAGTACAGGCTCGTCGCGAGAATATCCGCGCTTAAATGTTTGGTGGCAGCGTCGGCCTTAGCCATTGCGAGGCCCCGGGCGACAAATCTTTGGGAGGCCCTTGTCCTTTGTACACAATATATTAATCGTAGGTATCAACGAAAAATGCAAACATCATAAATAAAAACTTTGAGTTTTAAAATATTATGTTAGAGGAGCTATTAAAAGTTAACAAGCATAAAGATGACAAATTATTAAGGATAAACTGAAGTACATTAAGGTGTTGGAAGATACGCGGGGATTTAAAAATGATGTTTGCGCCTTTTCCTTTTCCTGAGACTAAAATATTTAATAAAAGTACAAGAATCTAACGAATGAGCTATTTCATTTTCAATTCAAAGAATAGAAAGGGCTGAAAACCAATGTTGTGTCATCGAATTCCTCAAATAAGTTTTAATATTTTTTAACCATGGAAAACTTCTTTCTGCGGACGCAACTGTATTACGTGTGGCGGAAATTCTCAAGACTACTTCGATAGTGGGGTACACTTCAGTAACTCAGTTTTTTTCTATTATTTATTACATCACCGATATACCGCATTCGTTTTATTCAAACAGTTCTTGTCCATCAATATCAGTTGTTTCTCCTGCTATCATAGAAATGTGACATTCAATTAATCTAATTGAGAAATTTTGATTAGTTAATAATTAATATATACTTTACTATCAATTAACCAACTTTATTGCTACCACTAATAGCTGAAAATAAAATAATTTTTGTAAACATAAACTTTAATCAACTCGGGTAGCTGCGCGAGGCCCCTCCAAGAGCGAGGCCCTGGGCGATTGCCCTGTTCGCCACCCCCAAAGGCCGCCTCTGGTTTGGTGAGCTTACTCGCGCGCAAATGTGTGTGTGTATGGGCAGTTAATAGCTAGGCAAACACATACACATTTGTGCGCCAGCAATTCTGTGGCGATCCATAAAGACGATAAAATGTGTGTGTTAATTGTCTAACGACGAGCCGCATCACAAGCCATTAACAATTGTTACATATTTGTACGTGGCGAGCATGCGCGACGGTATCTTAACAATTTACTCGCGGCAGATAAAATTTGCTGAGTATCTAATAAGTTAAGTAAGATTAGCAGAGAATTTGTAGCTGATTTTATTGTGACATATCAGCAACATACTACATTTGGAAAGTGAAACCAAAAAGAGGACGCTAACAGAATTTTTTAAAAAAAATAGGATATAGCGCATTGATAGAGATTAGTGGGAAATATAAAATAAAAGTTGACAGTGCATTGCGGAGTGCTTTTCGAAAGAAATATATCTATAAAAAAATGAAACTTCAACAAGAAGTGTAATAGGCGAAGACGAAATCTACAAAACTAATTTACGGTATTACTACGACTTACTGCTGTTAATGAGGGATCAACACGAACCAATGGACAGTATCAGCAATATAGGAAGTGCAAATTATGAATGGGAACATTAAGGATATCGAGGAAATGTATAGGAAGATGTATCTGTGCATTTATGTAATACTGAAGAAACCGAAGAAAATGCTTTTCAAATAGTACAAGTAGCAGTATATGATCGTGTTAACCACTTTTTTTGTCATACTGTCCGTTTCTTCTTCTTTTTTACAGCTCTAATATAAGCTGCTGCACGAATAAATACTTTTCTAGTGTAGAACTTAAAAACCTGTTTCATTTCAATATTGTCACATCGCTTGTAACATAACCTCATTACACTTGGCTCGCGATGTTTTGGAATTCTCAGTGAACCGCAAGCCAGGAAATCATGACGGATAAATCCGTAGACCACTACCATAAATACTGTACAACAATTTGAGCGCGGTCAGCAAGCTGAACGACAAATGTGTGAAACTGATGTTCCTGTGTATGGGCTTCGAAAAGTACAGGCTCGTCGCGAGAATATCCGCGCGCAAATCTTCAGCGAGCTTGCTCGCGCACAAATGTGTGTGTGTGTATGGGCAGCTAATATCATCTTTATGCCGGCTACAAAATCCATACTTTTGAGTAGTTTTACTTTTTTTGCGATATTGTTACTTCTGCGATATAAAATTACTTCAATAATTGCTTATTACTAACTTCATTAAAATACTTCCCGTAACTCGCTAATGTGATTGTAACGTGGTTATACGACTAGTAAATTTCGCGTACAGGTGATAAGAGTTACATCTGGTTTTGACGGCTGAAAACAGATCAACTCACAGACAATACCACTGATTCTTCGTTAGAGACACATTTTTCTATAAAAAGGTTTACATGCCCGCAAAAAACAAGGGTGGTAGACGGAGAAATAAACGCTCATTTGAATCATTTTTATACAATTTTCTAGGGCATCTCACCGAGGCAACGATGAGACTTTATCTTCCGGCGAAGATAAAGTCAGAGAGTGACTTGGGAGCGATACGTCGCATAAAATTGGTCCGCACGCTCCGATCACAATTTCCTCTACCCATCTACTTATGCCCTCAACAGATTTCAACTGTAAATTGTTTCAACGTTTTTGGTAAATTATTCATTAATTCTCTTGGCAACTTATTCCAATTTCTGACCTCCTCAACTACAAAAGGAAATCTTCCCACACCCTTTTATGCCTGAAACCGAGTGAGAACTTATGGTCATGGTCATCTCTTCCCTTCCATGCATTGCTTTTAATTCTTACACCAATATCTTTCCACGCCTCCACCAATACACGCTTTGTATTATTATTATCGTATGCCAAATAAAAAAAAAATAATAATAATAAAAAATAAAAATAAAAAAAACATGTTAGTCAGATAACTATATCTAGAGATTCAAGCCATCTCCTGGCAGCTGGTCCAGCTTGATGCAGTGTGAGCAGCCCTCCAGATAGTCTTCTTGCTGAACATTCAATCACAATATGATCAGCGTTGTAACGTGGTTATACGACTAGTAAACTTCACGTTCAGGTGATCAGAGTTATATCTGGTTTTGACGGCACCACGTTCTACACTCCCATGACTCTTTTCACCCTCCTCCTGTCTTCCAATGCTTCCCCGGTGGGAGGCCCGAGAACAATTTATATAGTTGATACACCGAAAAAGGCTCAATTCATTGATCTAATTTTATTACAAATTCTCCGCTGACAAATTCTCTACCCACCAATCCCATTTCACGATTTTTTAATCTAAAATTCTTTCATTTCAGTTTCAACACCCATCTTCATTTGTTCTTAATGAATTTTTAATTTTAAATTATTTCTTTGACAAATTGTTCAGCATTTCCATTGATAATTTATTCCGATCCGCGACCCACATGCATGAAATCAAGAGCAAACTGAAGGATCTGGTCATCTCTTTCCTTCCATCTATTACTCCTAATTCTTCTACCAATATCCATCAAAGTATCATCACCAATATACACCTTGTACACTTCAGGCATTGTCTTCAATGACCTTTTGTCTTCCAATAACTTCAAATCCGGCTCTTTTGCCGACTTTGTTGTGCGGAAACAAATCTAGCTACCTTTTCTTGCACCTAGTGTTGTAAAAAAACGGTTTTTTTTCTGGCTTGAAAAAAAATAACGAAAAAAAACTTTGAAAAAAACATGTTTTTTTTCTGGGACATGTTTTTTTTCTAGGACATGTTTTTTTTTTCACTAAATCTCACATTTGTAAGGCAGTTATCGTTTAAAATGACTGTTTTAGAGTTTATTCTAAGTACTTATCTTAGTTAAAATCTACTATATTTTTCTGGTTCAGTAGGAAAAAAAATTACGAAAATATTGGCAACATTGACTGAAATTTCTTTTATGAACGGGGATTCCCGAAGAGGGTTGCGCGAGAAGGAATCCCCATTCCCCATTGTTTGGATTGACACTTGCTATTTGAAATAGTGCTGCCAGCCCTACAAATTATTCTGTAGAACTACGGATCTTTTAAAAACATTAGGAATTTAAAAATTTATCTACGGTTTTTTGCCTGTTTTTATTACTTATTGTGCTTTTATTTGTATACTTGTTAAACCCTCAGAGTATAGTGGTACTGACTCATTAAAATGTCAGTAATTATGAATCTTTTCCTTGCAACTGTTGGTATTCAAAAGAAGTGAAGCTCCTATTTTGTATGATAATAGATTTAAATTCAAACTTAAAAGACCGTAATGCAGAACTATCGGCGCAGTCTTTATGCATAGTATGTACTTTGCTCACAATTTAAAATTGCAATCTCAAAATCTTTTGCGTACAATACAAGAACAACCAGTAATAGAAAAATTAACTAACTATTTCTGAAGTTATGGATCTAGAGGAGACAGAAGAAGAGACAGAAAATTCCGACACCGACTGAACTAGTGTTGGTAGTGCTGATACTAGTGAATGTGGTACTGACATAGAGGATGAATAAAATTATGTTACCTATATAGATACACTTATTAATCAATATGTGAGACATTATGTGATTCAGTAAGATTTAAAACACACTTGTAAAATGTAAGTTCCTTAAATAAAACTATAATTTATCAAATATATTGTTTTCTGAAAAAAAAAAATTTAGAAAAAAAACACGGGTGCTAGGTTTTTTTTCATGTTTTTTTTTTTTCACAAAGCTGAAAAAAAAACATTTTTTTTACTTTTTTTTCAGTTTGTAACACTACTTGCACCTCTTCAATCTGTTGAATGTGATAGGCAAAATGTGTGTCCCATACTGCATCACTATATTCTAGCAATGATCTAACGAATGTTTTATAAATCAATTCTCTCACTTGCCTGATACACCCCTTCGGCGCCCTCTCCATTAGATTAGGTTTGTTAAACTTATACCTACCAAGTGCCCAATGTGTCCTACACAACTGTAAATTCTATCAGATGTTATAACAAGATATTTACACTTGGGTATTCAAGGACCAATTCCTCCTCCGCCCTACAATCATAGAAAAACTTTACTTTTTTATCTGTGTGCCAAATCATCTGTCTTTTCTTGGCATTTATATTCCGTAAGTCATTTTTTCCATCCTCTGCAATGGTTTTTACCTTATTTACTGTTATTTTATGCCTCACTCTGTCTCGAGAGAACTAGTGCTTCATTATCAAATTGATTTACATTGTCGATTTCGTCCGAAATATCTTGCCTACAGCCTACCATAGTCACAGACACGCAATTAGTCCTGTGAAGATCACAGAGTATCCGAACAGTGTTGTTAATCAGCAGAAAATTCTACTTTCGGTAATGAGTGCGAAAAAATTCTAAAAAAATAATACTTAACTTGTGAGACAAGATAATTCAAAACATTTACGTGACTATTTTTTTAGAAAATACTAGTTTTGATGAAAGTTAGGAATCAAATCACTTTTATCATTAAACAAAACAAAATCATAAGAAATAATGCAAACAAATTACGCGGCTTTCTGAAAGTTAACAGACCAGCATAGAATACATTTTATCCATTAACTAGGGAAGCATGTTAGTAAAAGAAAAAGTTACACAAATCGCTTGGTTGTTTCGGCTGTGTAATGTAAGGTGTTGTCGCTGACTAACTTCCGTTTTATTTGTTCACGTAAAATCTTCCAGCGAGAAAATTTTTAAGTACAGTCAAAGCTCCTTATTCGCGGTTTCGTTATTCACCGTTTCAGTTTTCGCGGATAAAATAATTGTGACAACTTTCTGTATTCGCTGTTTCAGTATTCACGGATAAAGTAAGTGTACAACTTTCTGTATTCGCCGCTTGAAATTTTTGTTATTTGTAGATCCATTCAGTACATTCAGCGGAGTCGGTATCCTTTAGTAACATGTCGGCATCGTATGAGTATTGCTGACATGTGTCGACAGTTACTCTATCTAACCGAAACGACTAAACAACTAAAGTTCATTGCCAAAGGCTGTCGCTGCCGCTTTCTAACGCATGAGGTGATTGCATTATAAAGCCACTAATACTTTACAGATCTTTAAATTCCCGTGCTTTCAAAAATCAAAACAAGGACAACCTGCCGGTGTTTTGGCGTGCAAATAACAAAGTGTGGGTTACGAGTGTTATTTTCTGTTAATGGTTCCAGAATTGTTTTGTTCGTGAAGACATCTTTAGTTTTGTCACCCTCGTGGGCTTGGAACTATGCATCCAAATATAAAGGTTATATTCTTGCCTCCTAACACGATAGCTTTACTTCAACCTATGGACCAAGGAGTAACCCAGACCTTTCATCTCTATTACATTAGACAAACCTTCAAAACCATACTGGACACCATAGAACGCAACTCTGATATGCAATGCTGGAAAAATTTTGACGTAGCAAAATGCATTGTTACAATAAAAGAATCGTTGCAAGAAATGAAGCCATACACTTTGAAATCACGCTGGAAAAAACTGTGGCCTGATTTCACTGTCTGAAATGATAGAGAATACGTGCAAATTCAAACTTTAAATGCAAACATTGCTCAAGTCGTGAATGGAACAGGGCTAGATGGTTTTGAACAGATAGAATCAAATGACATTCAAGAGTTTCTAGAATCGCAAGACTGAAATCGACTATGAGGAAATGTTAAATCCCCAACCCATTGAAAAAGACGAGCACTGAAATGGTGGCATTTAATTTTAAAAACCTGAGTGAAAGTCTACGGAATGCAAATGTGTTTTGAGATTTCTTCATGAAAATTGATCCGTCTATGGAAAGAAGTCTTGTTTTTAAAAGACAAATTGTTAATGCCACAGCTAAATATCAATCCGAATTGAAATACCTTTTAAAAGTGGCAAAACAAAAAAGATTACTAAATTCATTAAAACATTGCCTACGCCTGACCATGTTGCTTAAAATCTCTTAATAAATTGATGATAATTTGACTTTTTTTTGGGAGCCTTGGAACGTATCCCCTATAATCCCATACAAATTACCATCCCATATTCGCGGTTTCCATATTCGCGGAATATTTACGGAACGTATCCCCCGCGAATAAGGAGCTTTTACTGTAAATATTCAAAATAATTCTGGCAGCGCGCATAGCATCTTCAGACAACCCCTAGTGATTCGCAGTTTATTTGCGTGAATTACCGCTCTCAACGCAGGTTGGTCGTTCGGTTCGTGTACCACCCAGAAAAATATTTCCTGTCCGCCATGGAAACGCTATTTTTAGCTTATGTAAGAATTATTATTTTGATTGTACACAGTGAACCATATATGACAAATTCAGCGATACAAATGAGAAGCAAAGAAAAAACGAAAGTAATGTATCAAATATAAGGGGCTGCTTATATTTTGAAAAGTCTGTTCAGAAATGCCTCCATGTCAGTGCTGCTAACTGACCAAAATTAATGTTTGATTTGACTTATTAATTATTGGTAATATTCGTTAAAAAGCATTTGGGAATATCTATTATGACGATTTTAGTTAGGTTTTCAATAATCAGACTGCATGCAGGTACGCGAATACCACTTCTGTCTGTTTATGCACTAATCGCATGATTCTATTCCTGAACATTACTACCGTTATCAGTACCCAATTATGCCTTAAACTAAGGATATAAAGATAAGCATGGATGACCGGCAAACCCATGTTGCCGTTTTTGCAACAAGTTTGTTTCTTCATAGACATTTCTGAGGTTGCATACCAATCTCTCCATTAATTAACCTACCACTGACATTCCCTAATGGTCTTATTATACATGTTATTTAATATCTCTTCCTTTTTCAAGTCATCAGTAACTTCTTCATCATTACTGTCCACAGCTGCTGTATACTTTTCCTTACCTTCAATTTTTTAACATAGCCACATACTCTTCATTGATTCGACCCCTACAACCATAATATTATTTTCATAAACCTGTTATTAGCTTTCTTATTTGTTTCTATTAATTCCTTATTTAGGAGTTTCAAACATTCGTTACAACCTTGCTATTCTTAATTGTGTTGTCGTCTCTTCTAATCAACTTCTTTAGCCTTTTCACCTCTTTATTGTGGTATGTAAGATGTGTACTTTATTTTATTTTCTGTATCCTATTTCGTATTCTGTTTCCTGTCTACTGTATTGGTACTTTCCTACAACACATTGTGTGTCAATTAACATTATCCCGAAATATCTTTTCAATTATGAGTTCTGCGTCTTTTTATATTTGTGCCTGTAACCACCTTTGAGGCAGGTGATGGAAAGTAAAGAATGACCGGAGCGTGCCGCTGACCTCGTCACCTACCTTCTAATGCCGAAGTTTGTAATGCAAATGTGGAGCTCTACTCAGTGGTTCCTGCGGAAAATAGAGGGAGTAATGGAAATCGTGTCACCTTTACCTTTACCTTCAGTTTTGGCCGCTGATTTACCAAACCTTTTAATTGAAATCAGAACTGCTTCATGGTTTATTCCTTCCGTAACCCGCGGCACCGTAAAATTACTAGCAGACATTAATATAAAGACATATCCCTTATGCTTTGCTCAACCGTATATGTAAATCCTCCTTCCATCACTTACAAATGTGAAATCTTCTGTTCCCATGTGCAATTAACCTCATATTTCTCGCAGTCCACATCTGGTAAATTTAATTCCACGACAATTACAACCTTTTTGCTCTCAACTCTGGATTTGAATTTAATTTCTCCCCAAGAGCCTTTATCTTTACCATCACTTCTTCCACTGCGGCAAGCAGTCAACACCATTATTTTCCCTTTTGCATCTATTCAGAAATCCACCCAAAGTAATGTGATCTATTAAAATCTACATGTAGTTGTCTTTGCTAACCAGTTTGAGTGTTCCTCCACCAGCTCATCCTCTATCCCTGCAGTAGTTTCTATAAGCCTCAGAAATAACCTCATTGTTTAACGTTTAACCCATTTCACTTCTACCAGCATTTTCAAAAATCTTTGAAAAAGCAATGTACAGAAGGGTGTATGCACATCTACAAAAGAATGACCTACTCAGTAAAGTACAGTTTGGTTTTAGACAAAGCGTTTCAACAGATTCAACAATTTTTGCTTTTGTAAACAACATACTGGAATCAATGCATAAAAAATTAAATTCCCTAGGTATATTCTGTGATCTTGCTAAGGCTTTTGACTGTGTTGATCATGAGATTGTACTAGGTAAATTAGACCACTATAGAGTTAGTGGTAAGCCAGGACTTTGGTTTAAATCTTACCTGGAAAATAGAAAGCAATGTGTATCACTGAAAGATGCTAATACAGGAAATGTTATAAACTCAGAATGGGGTATAGTTAAATGTGGTGTGCCTCAGGGCTCAATTCTTGGCCCTCTGCTGTTCTTAATCTATATAAATGATCTCCCACATATACTAGGTGATAATGAACACATGGTGCTCTTTGCAGATGATACCAGCATATCGTTGAAAGACCCATCAGCACAAAACCTCGAAAACACAGCAAATGATGCTATAAAGAAAATTAACAGGTGGTTTAGTGCCAACAAACTAATACTTAATATAGAAAAGACACAGTTACTTCAGTTTGTTACAAAAAATAAAACAAAGGACAACTATAATGTGATATCAGAAGGAAAAGCAATCAATGAAAGTAATTTCACAAAATTCCTGGGTATATGTATAGATAACAAATTGAACTGGAAACAGCATATTCAACAACTTCTTAAAAAACTGAATTCTGCAACATTTTCACTTAGGGTAATATCTAGAATAGCTAATATAGAAACCAGAAAGTTAGTATATTTTGCATATTTTCATTCCCTGCTCACTTATGGCATCTCATTCTGGGGAAACTCGTCACAAGCACAGAGGGTAATTAAATTGCAAAAACGTGCTATCAGAACTATTTTTGGAGCAAGCCCACAGACGTCGTGCAGAAATCTATTTAAAAACCTGGGTGTTCTAACAATGCCAGCACAATATGTATACTCTGTACTATAATTTGTAGTGGAAAATCCTGAACACTTCAATCTTAATGCTGACATACATAGCCATAATACTAGGAATAAATATAATATTCACAAGGATTACAAATCACTGTCAATTGTACAGAAAGGGTTAACATTTACTGGAGCTTCCTTTTTCAATGTCTTACCAACAGAAATTAAATGTTATCTACAAAAACCCAACTACTTTAAGTCCAAACTGAAAGAGTTTCTGCTTCAGAATCAATTTTACTCTGTAAAAGAATTTTCTTCTTGGAATTTGGTAACTAAGAATGACTGATAAAATAGTATATATGGTGTATGGAAGGGAAAGGTGACAAAGTTGTCCACAATTACTAAAATGATATATGGTTTTTCTTTCTGTTGAAACTTTTGACAAATGAAGTAATTACACTGTTTACAAAATTTCACTCATATATAGTAACTAACGTGGGATAGCATGCACTCAAAAACTGCTGTAAAAAATTATGATACTAACAGGTTTTTAAGTAATTGACTGCTTATGAGTTGTGGTAACTGGTTGGTAAGAAAATAACTGGTTGTTAGATGCTGGTAACAAGTTTATACACTGTTCCACATAATAAGTATTAACTAACTCGGGATTGTATTTGTAGATTACAGGAAATATTGGTTATACTAATGGGTCATAACTAACTTCTTTTCAATATATAATATTATCAATTATATAGTAATATTGACATTACTAATAATAGTATGTACCGTTCCACATCCCCGAGATTATTCTCACACGGGATCAAAGTGAACATATCTATCTATCTATCTAACCAAGACTTTACCGCTACACCTAGAGGTATTTTTTTGCTTATGTGTCTCTATTAAGTTTGACTTTTTCACATTCTCAACGTCTCCAACCTCCTTGTTGCGCTACCCAGTCACCTTCCCCTCTTTAATTGTTTCATCAGCTTTAGTTATTGATTTACTATTTATGACTTCTGTATTCACTGTCCTTATGGCCACCTATTTTTATCCACTTACCAGTAACCTATGACGTAAAAAAAGCACCGTCCTAGCCCCCCATCATATCAGCTAGTAGACTCCCCTACAGCTTTAGCTAAAATCACAGAACGCATCCCCTTCCTCTTTCCATTAGATGAGAACCCCCATCTACCATCACCGCCTTTCCCTAGCATTACCTCAGTCACCAGGATTACCCGCCTCAAGTCGGTTCAACGGTGGCGACAGAAACAGCATGTTGTGCCTCCTCCACCAACTTTCTCAAGTCATCCGCTTTACTGTTTCTATTAATATTATTACCGCATCTACCACTATCATTACTCTATCTTCCTTAGTGAAACCTCAATAAAATGGGGCTGTAACCGCTGCTGCCTAACCAAAGCATTGCATACGGTTTGATAGAGCTTGGTAGCCTATCCCTAGCTGGTCATGCAGAAGTGTTTATTCGTCTATCCCGACCGACCGAGCTCGTGGGTGAGCGGTTAACGTTCTGGCCTCGCATTCGGGAGAACGCCGGTTCGAATCCCCGTCCGGGCATCCAGATTTGGGTTTTCCGTAGTTTCCCCAAATCACTTCAGGCGAATGCCGGGATACTTCCTTCAAAAGGTCGTGGCCGAATTCCTTGCCCTTCCTTGTCCCCAACCCCATCCCACCTCTAATGACCTCGACGTCGACGAGGCGTAAAGCCACAAGTAAAAAAAAAAAAGTCGGCTATCCCAAGGTTGCTGTCTAGCATTAGAACCTTTCTCTTAATATTACTTACATTCACAGCTCTATTCCCAGAGAACAGCCCATTTTACCCACCCTTACATCCACATTAGGCTCCCCTACCCCCTTGAATCCGATAATTGGTCAAACCTGTCTTTCCCCACAATTCCTAAAGTTTCTGTTGCCTTCATTCTGTTTACCCTATAACCTATTTATCCTACCTGCCTTTATAAGAGGCTCATTTTCATGTGTCATATTCGCGTCTACGTTTTTGTCTTATGAAATGGGATAGATTAATCAGTTCAATAGAAGATGATGTCCATGGTAGACAAGAGATGGCTTATAAACTTATGAAACATCTCAACAAGGATCAAAAGGAAAGTGCTAATATAAATGTAATTGAAGAAGAGGCATGGGTAAAACACTACAGAACATTATGGTACAATAGTAATTATAAAGAAGAAGAAGAGAAAATAGGAATCGACCATGTGGTTACTAAAGAAATTGATCCTATAGACATAGAGGAGGTTGATGCAGCACTAAAATAATTTAAAAATAGAAAAGCTCCTGGACTAGATACAATTAACTTAGAATTGATTAAGTATGGGGGAATGATTTTGAAATTTAGATATTTACACTTAATTAATGTGTTGGAAAAAGAGAACCATCCCAGAAGAATGGAGGAAGGCCAAAGTTATTTCACTTTTTAAGAAAGGAGATAGGAATTCATGTGATAACTATCGAGGAATTAGTTTATTAAATACGGGATACAAAATATATGCAAAAATAATAAATAAAAGGCTAAAAGTAATAGCAGATGCTCTCCTATCAGAAGAACAATGAGGGTTTAGGAAAGGAAGGTCCTGCATAGATAATATATTCTGCCTTAGACAACTACTGGAAAAGAGAAGAGAATTTAATTTAAAGACTTTCATTGCTTTTATAGACTATGAAAAAGCGTTCGATAAAGTAAATAGACAAAAACTATGGGAAATAATGCAAAGAAATGGATATCCACAGCATTTAATACAAGTTATTCAAGGTATGTATAGTAGGACACAAATCGTCTTAGACCTAGGAAATAAACTTACAGAAGAAATAGCAATTAACCAAGGAGTGCGGCAAGGTTGTAGCCTGTCTCCAACATTCTTCAATATATATATAGATGACTTAGTTAGGAAATGGAAAGAAAATGTCCATCCGGGTATAAAAATAAGCAACAACACTTACATAAATACTATGTTGTTTGCAGACGACCAATTTATCCTCCAGGAAAATGAAGATGGACTTCAAAAAGCAATTCATATACTAAACATTATCAGCAAAGATTACAATCTGCAGTTGTCTCGTGCAAAAACGAAAGTTATGGCATGGCAGGGGAAATACCCTATCAGAGTTAAAATAGTGGTAGACAATCAGCCAATAGAACAAGTCTCCAGCTTTACTTATGTCGGATGTGAATTATCTTTTAATGAGGATAACGAGGTGAAGAAGAAACTTCACCGATTTCAGTATATGTGTGGAACAATTCGACGAACACTGAAAGGTAAAGCACGAGAGGAGACTCAACTCAAGTTTTATAAAACAATGGTCGTACCGACTCTGCTATATGGCAGCGAAACATGGGTAAATAAAACGCAATACAAAAGCAAAATTCAATCATCTGAAATTTTTAAGGTCAGTAAAAGGATATTCCCTAAATGATAGGAGGAGGAACGAGGAAATAAGGGAACAACTGAATATCTCATCGCTAAATGATAGAATTACCCAAAAAAGGGATAACTGGAAGAACCACGTCCTACGGATGAGAAAGGACAGATTTCCTAAGCTTGCCCTGGAGTACCATCCCACAGGCAGAAGGGACATTGGAAGACCTAGGAAGAGATGGTCGGAAGAATGAGGTCGGAACAGGCTTTTGGCCTATCCATGAAGAGGAAGTAAGTAAGTAAGTAAGAAATGAATACTTCCCTGCTTTATTTAGGACTAGTGAAAGTGATCCGTTCCTTCCACTAGATGCTAATTTTGAACAATCAGTAGCACAAAATATGGTTGTATATTATTTAATAAGTAAATAAGGTGTATTTATTTTTTAAGAATGGGTCTTATTTTATATCTTTCTTTAAGAAATAAACTTCGTTTTTCCTTATTATCTTCTGTTGGGATTTCCTAGCCTCGCATGAAGCAGCAATGTAAACTAACTAAAAACAATTTATTATGCCCCTTACTCGCTCTCTTTTCCAAGCCTCCAGTACCATAATCTCTTCTAAGGCATGTCATCACACAGCTTAACCTATAAATCATGTTGTACTTGTATGTTTCACACAAACTGTGAAAGGAAATTCATAATTTTTATTATTAATTAATTTTGATGGTGCTTATACCCTAGTTGCAATTTACCTACATACCTTTTTTTAATGTTTGAAGTAAACTGTTCAGCATGAATTGTTTCAATTGTGTGTGGATAAATTCTGACCATATGTGAATATATGGTAAAGAACAATAGAATTTTATCACCCTAATATTTTTAATTTGGAATCAATTCAAATGACATTTTTCGGGGATTGAAAAAACGGTTTTACAAATTGACTGTTTTACGACTCGCTTATGTTTTATTAACAAAACAAAAATTATATTTACTTCATGAACATGTGTATTTTACGTTTATAGATATGATTACAGTTTCTACTCAGTAAAATCAATTAAAGATTCGTTACTTGGTTTAACCGTTTGTAAGAGTCTCACACCACGAAATAGTGTTTACTGTAGAAGTTTGGACTGCCACGCATCCATCCCCTTGCGACGACACAAACAGCTATGCCGTTTGGGATCGCACAGCACCGTCGATCAGCAAAGATGGAATCACCTGATGCCTTGGGTATAATGCCCTAAGAATACCTGAAGTATGCTCGAAGAAGAAACAGCTCAGGAATTTCGGGCCCGGGGTAAAAAGGGCGACCTTTTTTTTTTTTTAGCTCTATAAACCCGGGCGACAATGGGCGGATTCTAGGCTTTAGGCTACGTGGCCTTAGGGCCCCTATAGTCGGTGATCGGGGCCCCCATTGGCCGGCGGGCCCGGGTACTTTTGACCCGCTTACCCCCCCCCTAACGCCGGCCCTGCATAGGAGTCTTGATTTCAGCGATGTAATGGGGGCTTCCAAGTGGATCTACGAATCGCAGTCTCTTGCGTGACATCCTTTGACTGTTTTCACATAAAAGCAATTAAACGCCACTGTTAATCATATTTTTTATAATGTGCTAAGATAGACCGGTCTCTCTCTCTCTCTCCACTTGTCAGGCAAGCCACTTTCCCAGAATCCAACAAAAAAAATTATGTGAAGTTTCCCAGCCTTCATCAGTAGGCTATCGAGTTTTTCATTTATTATCAAACGTCGTAAAGTTCATTAAATATATTGGTATATCTTTGGTAATATATAATCTGCTTTCCGAGAAAAGTTCCGATCAAGCGGATAAGACACACAGTCGATAAGATCTGAATAAATATAATTTTCATTAGTTCGGAAGACTTGCCAGTTCACCTTGCTGCCGATATTCCTCCTCAAGTATCTTCGTTATATGACGTAAGCTACGGAACCACACATTACCGTTACAACCAAAATGACTTCAAGCAAATTCAGTCTCCTCCAAGTAGTAAATTCATGATTGTCAAGGTATATTTATAACCGATTCATTAACACACCCTGTTCAGCATTGAGTTCAGTACTAATATTGTGATTGTCTAAATATTTTCTATTAGATAATATAAATGATATCATGTTTAATATCACGATTTCAGCCAATGTGGGACTCCAAGTAATAATAATCTCTAATTGTGGTGGTAATTAATTGACTCGATGAACATCCTATATAGTGTAGCTCACAAACTACCGAAGGTTATTTAATTTGTTCAAACGTGATTACCACTGTAGTCCGCACATGACATGTCTCAGGGAAAAAATAAATATAAATATAAAAGAAATAGGTTCGCAATAAATGAAATTTGAATTTATTCATAAAGGTGAAGTAGTTGTCATTTAAAGATCATAAATGCAGAGCAAATATATGATAGATACCAAGGGTGATGATTGACAAACTCTATAGTTCGGGCCTGAGTAATAAGATTGCTTTTCGGGACTTTGAGATGCTGCAATTCTATCAGCTGACGGTGCATATTACCCAATGTCGGCTGCTCGACGCAGGTGTTGGGTGAACGTAGGTAAGGCCAAATAAAACAGCTTATGTGCAGAGCCAACTACAAGGTCAGCTACCGACAGACAGAACTGTCTCACACCCTTTAGCACCCAGTACCATTCTCACCCGCATTCAACCCATGCACTCATGCAGTACGGCCTCTTATCCTCGTTGACTGGCCGAAGACACAGAGCATAAAAATACACCCTTGGAGTAGTCGACGCATGGAGGAAAGAAATATATGGAGACGAAATACCGCTTATTCTGTGACGCCGCCTCTAAACTCTCGGCTGATACTGCACATGCGTGGCAGCGGCCATATTACAGTGCTGCCAGCCTTTTGGCTTTGAATATCCGTAGATGGCCGCTAAAATTTCCGTAGATAGGTCACAAAAATTCGGAGACTCGCTAACTAAAAGACTAAAACAATAATTATTGAAGAGAGAGTCAAAATTAAGAATACTTTTTACTTCAAGGTCTTTAAAATTCGATATACAAAATAATATTCTACATTAAAAATAAGAAATATCTCTGAACATGTTTTATACATCACTTTCGTCGCTGCTGTGTCTACTCTTTTTTTGGGGGGGGGGGGAGGGGGGACTGTACATTATCTATTTTCTTTGTTGACATTAAATTTAGCATATTTTCAGTAACAGGAAATGTTAAATACTGCGAACACTTTGACTCTTGGATATTAGTTAATCCTTCTCGGAACGCACTGGTTTGTAAGCCGTGTCAACGAGCGTGTCACCGTGCATAATGAGTGCACCGATAGTTTTACATTACGGTCTTTTAAGATCTATAAAATCTGTAATCAAACAAAATATGAGCTTTATTTCAATCGTTCGTTCACACGAGCGGTTGCAACACGCGTTCACTGAGAAAGCGGCCTTATAGTCTGGGCCATTACAGAGTGAAACTTTTTTTTAAATATTTACTTTCATATAGCCAAAAAATGTAGCTAGTCACCAGGTCTATTTAGCCTCTAAAATATTTGCATTGATATTACCTCAAGATTTTGCATCAAAACAGGTATTCACATCATCTGTAAACAAGAAGCTACAGTATTAATAGAAAGAATACGCAGACTATACGGTAATCATTAACAAAGATGATAAATAAATAGAGCCAGAGAAAATTCCTTGGGGAATCCCAAAACTGACTTCAGTCACTACTCTTCGATATGTATCACAGAAGTGTGACTATATAAACAGGGTTGAATGCCCCTCAAAACCATAAAATCTAATTTATTCAAGTAGTATACTATACAATGCAGAATAAACGTCATTTGATGAAACAGAAGCGTGCTTTCAGAGGATATATAGTTTATAAGGACAACTATCTCTTAATGAAACAGTAGCTTCTGTTTTGCCAAATCGATAATTGTTAAATAAGTTTTGTTCAAAACAAAACACAATATCAGTGCTAATAGTAGACTCAAATACCACAGATATAACAGAAAGAAACTATGACCATAGGAGAAATATAACCTTTTTATAAGTGACAATAACAAACAACAGTGGTAAGTTTTGATTGTAATATACATTAATTTTTTAACAACAATGGAGTGGAAGAAATGCCTTGAGGCGATATTTATGTGGTAAATAAAGGTAAAATACGCCCAACACCCCTCAAAGTAGAAAAGGAAGAGGGCAGCAGCAACAAATTACACTCCATAAACATTACAATATTTCGGGCTATGTCCTTCTTCAAATAAATAAAACCATTTGACCGAGCTTACACTGGCGACTCGGAAATCACAGCCACATGAATGGCAGTTTTGATCATTGCAATTGGACTGGAGGTGGGAAGTGATTGGTATACCACCGTGAGGAAGTCACTACCTGATACTGAGAGCAGAAAGTCTCTGGTAGCTAGAATATATCGACAGAATAATTACCATCTCTAGGGTTTAGATGATAATGTGGTTTATGGGAGTTATCTGATGGCTCTGACTGTGAAGCAGGGTGGAATAGATTTTGGGACTAGACTGTTTGTGTGTGACCACTCATTCTGATGTAGAACTGCTTCGTCGTGAAGCTGATACGCAGTAAGAACTTTTGCAAGGGAGACAAATGACTTCTTATATAATATGGGACATGGTAACGATGGCATGGCCTATGATGGAGTATGATGAGTAGAAAGAATTCAAAGAAATAGTAAGAATTGGGAAAGAAATGCTTGTTCCAAAACAAAAAAAGAAGGAGGAGCACAGAACCTGTATACTACAATGGGGTTGTTAGCAGACTGAAGGGGTTGGTGGGTAGGGAACATATTAAATGAAACAAGTAGCAGGATAAAAGAGAACATATGAAACAATTAAATATCGAATTAATAGCAGCAAAGAGGAAAACTAAGGATAAATTCATGAAAAAAATCATGACTTGGCACATAGCATGTGGATAGAAATTTCTATAGCTATTTTAGAAAAAAAAAAAAAAAGTGGAAAGGAAGGTATTCATGGAATTATGGATGACGATGGAGAAGAAGTTATCGAGTGGGATAATTTCTTTTGTGGGTAAGGGTGTGAGGGAGTGTAATAAGTTATCAAGGGAAGTGATGAATAATTTAACAAATATGCTGAAAGAATTAATTGAAAGTCGTAAATCACAAATGTAGGAATTTAATACTGATAGTATATAATATAATAATATCAATAAGGAAATACTAAGAAACGTGTAATTTGATGATTACGGAAATTATAACCGGAGCATCGCAATTCAGTTCAATTGGTTTCGTTAAACTATTATTGATTGTCATAGAAAGACTGATGGTCAATTTACTGCAGAAAATCTTAGTGAGTATGAACATACAGGAAAATCAGAAATACAGTCACAGGGCATAATTATAGCTACATGCTTTAAAACAAATGTATAGCGCAGATATAGATGATATTACCACAGATGTGTCAAAGATAGGTGGCAAGAACATTGAACCAATCGGAAGAAGTATTTGGTGAGGATTAAATGTCCTCGGGACACCCTTAGGGTCTTTAATGCAGTGGTTTCCTGATGCCTTCTGCATCCCTATGCCGTTGATCATTTCTGATTCGTCCGCCTTTATATGCCGTTTCCAACCCCAAGGGCAAGAGGGTGTCCTGAACGACTCCCCGTTCTTCTGCCCTCCTTTCGGAGGCCGTTGGCAAGCTGTGGTTATACCGGGAATCTTTCAGTTGCCAGAGCCTCGTCCGTGAAAACAGGGTGCACAACGTGAAGGAGAGGTTGACATTTAGTTGAAAGAGGCCAATATAGTCACTCCCAAACCCTTACACCTCCATATAGCTTGACTTTAATTGTGAGAAAGTTGATGAGGAGTTAGCTACATTACGAAAATCTGTGAGGAAAAGAAGTGGTCTGTAAGAAATGGACACAGAAGGTCAAGTAGCTAGCATGGCACTTTCTAAGGTTTTTGAATAGTTAGCCATATCCGTGAATAAGTTTAAGACCATTGGGTTAGAACCAAAACGTATCTTGCTGGGTGGAAAAATTCTTAGGATGTATGAACCAAAGAGTCAAAGTTAGTCATACAATATCAAGGGGGATGAATGTGAAAATAGCTGTGCCACATGATGCTGTATTTCTGTTCTTTATTACGATGAATGATTCTCGTTTAGATTTGCAGTTAAAGGTTACATTGTATAATAGAATTATTTATATCTTTAAACGAGCAATTCTTGTATATATGTATATATTTCGGATCTCGGAAACGGCTGTGACCATTTGGATGAAATTTGATATTTAGATAACATTTTGACTTTTAAGATTACCTAAATAGTTTTCTTCCCTACAAAATAGCGAGTTTACAAACTACGAACAATTTTCTCAGTCGCTACATCGAAAACGGCACTAGCGCCATCTCGTAGAAAATTCAAGTATCAGAAATCCTACTAATAGATTCTCTTTGATTTCAAAGAATATTTAAACGAACAGTTCTTGTATACCATGTTGTATACTGGCTGACCCGTGGAAATATTAGCACTGCAAGTTAAATTGCAAAACATTTAAAAAGGAAGATAATTAAAAATACAGAAACTTCTTTGAAATTAATATTACCGGTACCAGTTATAAAGTAATCATCGATATCGAAAGTAAAGAATAAATGTTCTTAAATAAGTTATAGGTACAGTTCCTTGTGCTTTTTGCGACGTATCTTCTGGTCCAGGCCATATTTCAACCTAACAACAACCATTAGGAACAAATTAAAACATTGAAAGTACATTTCCATCGTATAGACATAGTGGTTTTGGTGGAATTTTTTTTTTTTGGTCCAGGCCAAATCTAATCCTAACCTCTTCGCTTTTGAGATATATAATATCTCGAGAACTAAGCGATATATCAGAAAAATAAATTCTTTATTTTCGATTTGTCTCGACAAGTTTCATACGAATTCATCAAACTTGGCTATGGCGAAATTTATTTTCTGGTCCAGATCGCATTTCAACCAACCACGTCAAATTTTGAGATACAGAGAACTAATCGAGATATATATAAAAAAAAATATTTTTTACTTTCAATTGTTCTCATCTAGTTACATAAGAATCCATCATCAAGGGTTATCGTGAAATCCCCTGAATTACTACAAATCTCGCACCATTAATTAATCCCTAATAATAACATTTTTCTTTGAAAGCAATTTATGAGGCGGTCTCGCAAATAGATTAACACGATTTTTAAAAAAGGAGCAATTTTTGTATTTGGTTTCTCGAAAACGGCTCTAACCTTATTACGTAGAAGCTTCAGGTACCAGTAAGCCTACTGATGTTGGTTAACCTTCTCTTGGTTAACTGTGAACCTCAAAACGCCTAGGAAGCCTTTTACTTTAATCATACTTTACTCGAAATCTTGGATATTGAACAGAAATCGAAAGCTGCCGAGTGAAGATCGGTCACCCAGGTACTTATTTATAAAGAGAATTGTGAGCAAATGCAAAGGGATCTACACGAGATATCTAGTAGAGTGTATAGTTGTGGAATGCCAAGAAGAGTCGACTTATTAAGTATACAGATTGGAAATAACGTTTTGTATCATTATTTAGTGGAAAGGAACTTGCTTGTTGAAGGAATAAAATGTGAATACCTGAGAATATTAGTTGATTGTAAGCTATACTGGCGTGGCACATTGAGGAGATTATAAGTAAAGATTTCAGGGTATTACAGTTATTGTACAGGATAATAAGAGTATGAACAAGGTTAGTAAGAGAGATACATTACAAATCTTTGGTCAAGCTCTTGCTGGCGTATTTTTTGATAATTTGGGACATACTTTGTGAGTATCAACAACTGGAGTTTACAGTGTGACATTCATGCCACACCCCTGAATATATATATAGTCTTTAATTCACTATATTCAGATTATTTCTTCAGTGCAAATTATGTTGTTATTTAAGTCCTAGGTTAATTTATTCATACTAAACCCGGGTAGCCAAAGATTTATAAATACCTTTTGGTAATGCAAGGTTGCTTATATAAAGAAGCAAATAAACGGTGAAATTATGAAATGTGCTGGTGGTCAGTGCGAAATTTTGAACAACTGTGTGGACGGAAAAAGCCGGTGGTCGGCGTCAAGGAATCACGCCGGGTGCGACAAGCGAGTCCCGTTAGCCGAAGGGCAGGGCGTTGTCCTCTCAGCCAAGGTGGTAGTGCCTCAAGTGAGCGGGGAGCGAAACGCTAATAGCGAGTGTTCTGGGCATCTTGTGATTTTGGCGTAATCTATCCCACCAATGCTGTATAGCGTCGGTGGTTAGAAAGGTTACTCCACAGCTTTTTTTTATGTGACCTGGTCGCTGGACTACGAGGAGTGGAACCACAGCAATCTTGGTGACTAAAGGAAGCTACTTCGGCACACTTTGTTGGCCCGAGTGGCCTGATGCAGTCGTGGAAGACACTTGGACTAGACGTGCGCTGCCTCGTTGGCCGCAGCTTTGAGATCGAAATCTCACAGTAAGACGCTGTGTTGCGTCCATCACGGTTCACGGTGCTGTCTTCATATTGTAATGTGCTCTTACGCCAGGCCAATGTTCACGGTTTAACGAGGCTTTAGTGACCCTTAAAGACCTCCTGAGACTGGAATTTCAACTCTCACTGAGCTAGCTGGCAACTTTTCACCGAACATTAAATTCTGAAAGCTCCTTGTTTTTAACATGATTCAGATATTGTTTATTTTGTTTTTAATGGTGCCCTGGGAATATTCATATTTGTATATACATAACATCTAACAGTTGGCCTGTGTCGCCACGATGTTTCATTAATCACTTTGATACCTAAAATACTTAAAGTTCAATTATTGTCTGCTCTGATTCGGCAAATTGTAAGGTCTGAGTATTGCTTGCTTATAATGCTGCGTTATCTTGTGTTAGAGGTAACGTTAAATATACCCAGCAATGTAAACGCCAGAAGACCGAATAAAATTTAATAGTTATTTACTTGTAATCCTACAGCAATCAAAATTTCTTGCTATCCAGATTATTAAACTGATATTCGTCTTAATATGTTAATAATAATAGCCCCCACCACGCTCCCGATACAAGTTCAAGGGACTACAGCAAAGGGCACATATACAATACAATACAATACATTCATTTTCCATTGATCCCAATATAAGAGACTGGCTCTGTGGGATGTGGAAAGTTGTCAATTTACAGATAAACAGTTGCATAACAAAATAATAAGTACACCACTAGATGTACAGTCATAGTATACATGGTACATTAAACACTTCCATTACAAAATAATACATACACCAGAAGATGTACAGTCATAGGATATATGGTACATTAAAAAAAAATAACAAAATAATACATACACCACAAGATGTACAGTCGTAACATATATGGTACTATAAACAATTACATAACAAACTAAATACATACACCAGGAGATGTACAGTCATAGCATACATGGTAAATTAATTATTTGAACCATATTTACACAAGATACTGGCAGTTATTTTTAAGAGACCTTAGAAATAAATTCTTCGACAGAGTAGAAGGAGTTGTCAATTAAAAATTCTTTCAATTTTTTCCTGAATTTATTCTTATCATCTACTAGACATTTAATATGTGTTGGGAGCATATTGAAGATATGTATCCCTGAATATCGGACCCCTTTTTGAACAAATGACAATGACTTGTAAGTCTTGTGAAGATCATTTTTACTTCTAGTGCCGTAATTGTGTACTTTACTATTTGTTTCAAACAAAGTATAATTTGTGACTACAAAGGACATTAATGTGTATATATATTCAGATGCTAATGTTAAAATCCCTAACTTCTTGAACAGCTCTCTACATGAAGTTCTATTGCTAACCCCACACATTATTCTTATTACACGCTTTTGGGCTCTGAACACTTTATCTCTATGGGTAGAATTGCCCCAGAATATTATTCCATATGACAATAAGGAGTGAAAATAAGCAAAATAAACTAGCTGCCTCATACGGAGATCACCTAAAGCTGAAATTGTACGAATTGCAAACGTGGCTGCTCCCAATCGCTTTAGTAAGTCAGAAACATGTACTTTCCAATTTAAATTATGATCAATACACAAACCTAGAAATTTCACACTATCTACCTCTTGAATGGACTGGCCTGCAAATTTTATGTCTATATCAGGTGTTACTCTGTGTGATGTACTGAATTGCATATACTGAGTTTTATCAAAGTTTAAAGACAAGCCATTAGCTGTAAACCATTTATTAATCAGTTCAAAGACATAATTTGAAATATATTCTGTAGATAAATCTGGAGTGTTTTTAATTCCTATGTTTGTGTCATCTGCAAATTGGACAAATTTTGAGTTTTTAGATGAAACACAGGGTAGATCATTTATATATATTAAAAACAATAGTGGCCCCAATATAGAACCCTGAGGTACCCAACATCTGATTAATTTCCACTCAGAAAACAGTGGACCTCTTAAGGCAGCCTTAAAATTCTCCATTGACACTTTCTGTTTTCTATTTAGAAGGTAAGAACTAAGCCATTTATTAACAATGCCATCTATACCATAATACTTAAGTTTCTGTATCAGAATTTTATGATCTACACAGTCAAATGCTTTAGATAAGTCACAAAAAATTCCCACAGGAATTAATTTATCATTTATTCCTTCTAAAATATTGTCAGTGAATGCAAATATAGCTTGTTCTGTTGAATGACCCTTTTGAAAACCAAATTGTGATTTAGTTAGAATATTATTTTTTTTTAGATGTTAGATTTATCTGTGAAAATAAACAAGGTTTATTTTTTATTTTTTTATGGCGAGGTGTAGATGATCTCTTGTATGCGTAGCAACTACTCTGTTCACTTACTTCTTGTCTTACAGAATTTTCCATTCTAGGTAGCAGAGACAATATAGGTTCTTTACCGTAACGTTTGTTGAGTGTATTCTACAATATTTTCCGCAAACAAATCTAGCTTCTCTCTTTTCATCTATTCTAACTCCCATATATGATACCCACAATTTATTACCACAGAATGCTAAATGACGGGTCACGATAAGTGATAAATTACGTAAACGTTAGTAAATTCTCTTGTGATTACTAAAAATGGGAGAACAAGCTAATTAAAATAGTAGTGTATGAAACCAATTTATCAGAAAGAATTATTTGTGCGTTTGACACCAAGGAGCTCAATCATCTCGATAAACTTTTTGGATTTTTACTGTAACATAAATTGTTTCTACACCTTTAAAAATGTTATTAACGATTTGTAATCTACTTTTCTACTCAGCTAAAATAATAAAAATATTTCTGACGCCGGTGGATACAGTTAGCGACTGCGTTGTTGGAATATATAATTGGGATGAATCTCCGTCGAATTTGATTCCAATAGTTCTGATCGGTTGAGTTAATCACAAATTCATTTCTGCCGTAATGTTGAAACCCCATGTTACCCTTTTTAATGCAGCAAAAAGTATATTTGTAGGATCTATTGCTTCTTTTCCCAATTCTGTCTTTTAATAATAGATAAATTATCAGCATCGGATCTTACTAGTATGCAGTCTTTGCTTCCAGTGTTCTTTGTCTATACCTGCTACTGGGAATTTTCGATTTGAAGAAGGTGAAAAAATTTATGACTTGTTTAGATTAAAATTCGCGGCTTGCAAGAGATAACCTTGCCAGAAATTACGTAAGGAATTCTCGTTTGAAGCGGTTAATCCTTGAGGTAGAGGGGGAAAGAGTTTTTCGTCATCGGGTGTTTGTGTATTTAAGCGGCGTTTTGTTTGCTTTGAACACTGTTTTGTGCAGGTGTTTGAGGTCTTAAGGTCTGATATCGAAAATGGCAATTAACACGATTCTGTTAGATTTCTCAGTCAACCCCTCCAGTGTTGCGAACGAAGGTTTGTATCCGAAGACTATCTGTTAATTCTATAATAATACTATGTACATGGAATGCCTCATATATTCCAGTGTCATTAGCTGATACCGAATCCGGTGTTACAACGAAAGCTTATAGTATTAGAGATAGCTAAGACTTTTTATGTTTGTATTGTTGATACAGATGAACGAAAAGTACTTCTGGAAAACGTGGAAAGTGTTTTATTGGATTATCTACCATCTCTTAAACTGCAGCAGTCCCTGGAAATTGATGGAAGCAGTATTTTATTGTATCGAGCAGACAGAAATTCGCTAATAACTATAAGGTCTTTTGACAAAGGTTTGATTTCTTGTACGATTGAGTACTATAAGGAAGAAAATGAAAAACCACTGCTATCATTTGAGGTGAGTACCCATATCTTAGCCTGCTTACCACAAGCATTAATTTATTTATTAAAAAAAGAAAAAAAAGCTTATCCGCAGACAGTGACAAACCACCCCGCCTGGTAAACACACAGATGATGTGGTATATGTGACATTATTGTGAAGTATGGTGCAGGCTGCATTACAATGTAAACTGATTACTGACGAAATCATATTTTATAAATATGCGTTTCGATTGTAATGCAGCCTGGACCAAGGTGAAATGTAACCATAATGCACGATATTGCAGATACCCAATTTTCAAATCATATCTATCGCTGTTACTGTGTGAATACATCACAATGACATCATATTTACCATGTAATCTGTCCATTTACTACGCGAGGTGGTAAGATTGTAGTGGTATCCCCATCTAGAATTAAACTGTTTGTTGTTTGAGCAGTAGTGGGAGTGGAATGGAACCTGCACCACTGTGTGTTATTTGCATTTCAGTATTACTGCCTGTCATTCCTTATACAACTTGGTGATTCAAAATTTTTCTTGTCAAGTTACGTTAGAATCTATTATCAAATTGCAGAGTCGCAGTTGTGCGAGTTCTGCCACCTGTTGAAATAAATTTGAATTAACTGCTTTTATATGATTTATTCAGGTTCTTCGCACTCATTCCATGGGAAAGTGGACACAAATTAAAAGAAATGTCAAAACTAGTGTCGCAACTGTGATATACAGCCAACACTACAAAATCGATATAAATGTTGTGAAGTGTTGGTCAGTTCATTTGTTCCAAAAAATCGCATGAAATTTATGATGTTCAGCAGTATTTTGTATCGGCTACACCCATCATGTTGTATCAATAGAGTTACTTTATTGCTTATAAACGAATACGGCATTTCGAGATATACATCTCAGAAGAAAATCTACTTGTGCTTATGGGAATTTTTTTTTCTGCCGGTCCAGTCCACATTCCAACCTAACCACAACTGTCAGGAGTAAATAAAATGGTTTAGAGTGATATGATCCCTGTATCGACAATATTTGTGGTATTTTTTGCAATGCTGGCAACATTTCACATGTGCATACCTGTCTCGTATTGTGACATTTTTTATTTGGTTTGTATCGACCTTTCCATAAATGTGAATGGAGAACATGAAGCAGATGATATATTGAAGCAGTTGCTTTGATTTTTAAAGAGTTTAGTAACATATTTTTGATAGATGAAGAAAGTGGCAGATCAATCTATATAAAAAAAAATAAAAAAATCTGAAGTAGCAATATTAGTTGCAATTAAGGTTAAGTAGCAATGCATCCTGGACCATATGTCATACCTTTGTTCAAGTAAATTAGGTTTCTTTCATAAATTTCATAATGTGGATGAATACATTACAAAATGGTTTTTGTGATCTCCACAGTCTGGACCAAAATTATAACTGACATCACACAGTACAACGTTTAATGCAATGAGTTAGGATTCAATTTGCATTGTTTTCATGAGTGCTGTATTATAAACATCATTCATGAACCACATAAAGTAATTCCTTCTGTACTGTGATCGAAAATGGTACTTAACTCTGCTTGGTTTTACTAAACGAGTAAATTCCTTGCACAGAATTTTTGAGTGTGAATATTTGCAGCCAGATTTTTGTTGAACAGATAGATATCTCAGCAGTTAATAATGAGTCTTACAGTGCCACCGTACAAAAGGTGCAGGTTTCATCATTATCACTTTTGTACGGATTACGGGATTTATGCAGTTTCATAAAATTGTCTAGACAGATACTTGGAAACTGCAAATTACCAAAACACAATAACAAGAGACATGCCTTCAGAAAGGTTTATATGATTACAAATTTTTGTTTGTCCTCAATGACCTTAAATGTGTTTTCAGCATAGGATATACGGATCACTAGGATGATACAAAAGCAGCAGAGCTGCTTTACACCACACAAATCGTAATACTCTGGTTGTCAGTCACGATAAGTTTTTCATAAGGCGACCATGACTACAAGCTTGCGCTCGATTTCATGCATAAGGCAGTGGGGAAATTTTCTTTTGTTGGTAAGGATCTCAGGGATTGGAACAAATTACCAAGTGCAGTGATGAATAATTTATCAAAAACACTTAAGATATTTAAAATTAAAATTTCTAAATTTGAAAAGTAAGTGGGAGGGGAATTTAAAATTCCAATTATAATATAAAGTTTAAAATATATGTATATATTTAAATTTAGAAAGGGGTAATTAGATGACTTGGGTAATTGCCACTGGAGTGTTACCTCCATTGCAATTAAATTAGTAATAAAAATAATAGTTAGGTTGGAATACACCCTAGACAAGCAAGACACCACTAGACCTTCAGAAAGTTGTTCTAGTGGTGTCAATGTATTCCAGCAAATAACTACATGAGGTATAACTTCACATAATTGACTACTGTTATTATGACACATTTATTTCAAGTGGTTCCACACTATATTTATGCAGTAATGAAGCTAATGGTGGTATTACCCACCTCCATTGGCGGCCTAGCAGTGGCCAGAGATGTTGCAACAAAATCAAGTTTCGAGAGTTATTTAATACTAAACCGCTGCAAGGAAATGAATTGCCAGAATACTTTCATTATGTGTGCTTTCTGTAATATTTAATTTGACGATTTACTTAAAAACAGATGTTAAAACTTCACTGCTGAAAAAACGTGGGATAAAATTGTACTTTACGATTCAGTAAAGTCCTTCCCATTCTTGCAATTTGTCAATCACTACTGCCAAACCGTTTGGCTTTCTTTAGGTATTTAATTTGACAACCGCCTTGAGATTATGGTATAAAAATCAAAACAACTCTGCCCTTAATGTGAAAATTTAAGTTTATATTTTAGCCAGGTCATGTCAACCTGGTATGACATTTAACCCAAAAAAAAAATGGGAACCATTGTAGAGCCATAACCATACCCAAAAGACGGCCATGGGCTTACACTAGGTTTATACCATAATAGGAACACATACTGAAATAGGAAACTTATTATTATTTTATTTTGTCACATTAAATGCTGATAAAAGAGGATACTGAGCAATATTTCCAAATTTTAGTCCGCTGTATCTCAAAATAGAGTTACTGTCTTCAGCTGCAACTGGGTTCCGAGTATAATTTTCTTCCAAACAGTCTGTCATCCTTACCCACATTGCTGTTGAGCTTGACTGCTAGGGAAAAATGTCACTGGATTGGATTAATGTGGATCCTAGCTTGCAAGGCAGTGACACACACTGATGTCTGAGCCACTGTCTGTGGCATAAATGGAGTAAAATGTGTAGGAATGAATGCTGCAGATTTTATATATTGCTGAGGAGCGTCATCACAACCAGTCCATCTGGCACCGCCACTTCTGGTTCCCCAACTGTTGGGAACCAAACATTAAAAAGTTTCTCTTCTGTCTGTTTTGACATTTACATAACTACCTCTGCCTGAGAACACGCCCCGCAGGGGCCTGATACGCAAGTGCCAGGTACGTGTTTGGCGAACCCGCGGTGCCCGAGCCGGAAACTTGTGAGCGCCGCAAGTTTCCCACACCGTAAACTCCTACCATGCTTCAACGACCACCGTAGGGCGTGGCGGTGGAACGTTGTGTGCCTAGGAGAACGGGGATCTTGGCTTCATCGCTCGGATCGCGAGGACAGTAAAAACCTCTATAAAAAAAACCCTCAACCTCAAGGTCAGCCACATGCCGAGGAGGTGAATGGGTGGAGAGGGAATTCACTCGCTAACGTGCAACCTGAGTGGCACCTGCGCACCCCTGTTGTATCAGCATTTCTGTATAACATGTTTTTACTCGTGGGACCAAAATTCCTTCTCACAAGCAAGAACAAAACCCCTGCAGTCCGGGTGTGCCGCAGGAAAATAAAAATACACCCAATACAAAGAAGCGGGCCAGGGTTGATAGCCCTCCCGCTTCTGAATGCAATAGTAACAGGAAAGTTTGTTCCATAGCGAACGCTTTCATTGTAATGCAGAGGAAAGAGGGGACATTTGAAAAAGTGTCCCCCTTTTATATCAATAAAGGGCTTGAAGGACTAGTAGGAACTTTGATATTGGTTAAAAAGCTGAGGAACGGGACGCTGCTGCTGGAAACAACCACCAGTAGGCAGGATTCCCAGCTCCTTAATTGCGAGAAGCTCGGGGAGTTCGTAGTCAGTTGCGAACTCCACAGAACCCTAAACACTAGTAAAGGCGTTGTCACCTGCCGGGACATTATGGATTTAGGAACTGAGGAACTGGTTAAGGAGTGGGAAGAACAGCAAGTGGTCAAGGTGCGTCAGATTCAACGGAGGGTAAATGGCAGTCTTGAAAAGACTGCCACCTTCGTCCTGACGTTTGACACTCCAGTGTTGCCCAAGTGTATTAAAGCCGGATACATTAATCTGAAAATCCGTCCGTATGTTCCGGACCCAATGCGCTGCTTCCATTGCCAGAGGTTTGGACATACGACGGCGTCACTCAAGGGCAACCCCACCTGTGGTAGATGCGGCAAGGGGGCACATGAACCGGGTGTCACTTGCACACTCCCACAGGTGTGCGTCAACTGCTCCGGGTCGTACCCTGCCTGGAGTAGAGAGTGTCAAGTGTATCTTGAAGAGCGCAAGATACAGGAGTTGAAGACCAAAGAGCGGATACCTTATGTAGAGGCAAAGAAGGCGAAGTCGCTCGCCGCTCCAATTTTTGTAAGTAGCTTTGCCAAGATGGTCTCGACTCCCGTCAGGAAAGAAAGTGTTGCTACGCAGACGTCCTTTGCAGACATGGGCACAAGCACTGTGTGCTCATGTCAATGCAAGTGTGGTGCAAAATCCACCAAGGTCATCACACCTAAGACCGTGGATGTCGCTAGCAACACATCTGCAACCTCGACCAGTCCAGCAGCAGTAACAAAGACCCCACCAGCAATGAAGTTAACAGCACCTCCTATTCCACCGCGTGCTATTGAAATGGTAGCGATACCATTAGCTACCGGTGGTAATAGAGGTGACCAAAAGATAAGAGGTCCTAAGTTTAGACAGACTGAACCGACCCAGTTTGTCAAGTCCCCTCTTCTTCTCCTCCCAGACTGCCTAGCGGTGGGGAGAGTAAGGGTAAGAAGCAGAGGAAGAAGAAGAAAAAGGATTTTGAGGAGTCCTCGGGGTCAGAGATGTCTGTCACCGTTTCTGGACAGGAAGACACGGAGATGCTGGTGGACGAGTCTGGTCCCGTTCCTCGGCATGATGTGACCGATGACCCACCCGATCCGGGGCGGGTGAGGTTAAATAGGTAAGGATGGCTCCCATACTTCAGTGGAACATCAACGGTTTTACAGCTCACAAAGAGGAGTTACACCTCTTAGCACGGTCTGATCCGTTGTGTCTCTGCCTCCAAGAGACACACTTCAGACCAACACATCAATCTGTGCTAAGAGCTTTTGACGCATACCAAAAGGATGATACCGAGGGTGATCGAGCGAAGGGGGGAGTGGCGGTGTTTGTACGGAACACTGTCCGCTCCGAACCTGTAGCTCTCACCTCCCCTTTACAAGCAGTAGAAGTGAAACTGTATGGACCGGTGCAACTGACTGTATGCTCCATATATCTACCGCCAGGATCACCAGTTGATTGCGGTCAGCTTGCTGACATCACACGGCAACTCTCTCGGCCTTTTCTCCTTTTGGAAGACTTTAACGCGCACAATGCGTTGTGGGGTTCGACCACCAATTGCCCCAGAGGCCGAGAGATTTGTAGATTATTGGAGCAGGAGGATTTGTGCATCCTAAATACCGGTCAGATAACGCACTTCACTACTGCTTCCGGTTCGTCCTCTGCCATTGATCTCTCTCTTTGCTCTCCTTCAGTTGCAGACTCCGTGCATTGGGAAGTGGATCGCGACCTTCATGGAAGCGACCACTTTCCAATTTGGTTGCACGTTGAGTGTGAACGTGGCGATCGAACTATGACAAAGAAATGGAATGTCGGCAGAGCTGACTGGCAGCTCTACAGCCGGTCAGTCAAGCTCGAACAGCGCAGCAACATCGAGGATAAGGTGAAACATCTAACTGATGTGATTCACCACGCTGCTGATATTTCCATGCCTGGCAACTCTGGAGCACTGCGCAGAACGCCCGTCCCCTGGTGGAATGAGGAATGTCGTTCTGCTATTCAGGGTCGCAGACGGGCCTTGTGTCGGTTTAAGTTGCAGCCGACACCCAACAACCACGCAGTGTTCCGGATTGCTAGAGCTAAAGCACGTCGTGTGATTAAGGAGAGCAAGAGGAGGTCATGGCAGACCTTTGTGAGCACCATTAACCGTTCCACGTCATCATCAAAGGTATGGGAGTCTATCCGCCGTATATCCGGGAGGTACTCACGACCACCAGTATCTGGATTACTGGATCAGGGGCTTGTAGTTACCGACGAGCGAAGAATAGCGCAGTTGATGGCAGAATACTTCGCTGCCATCACTTCGTCTGCTGGATTGGACCAACAGGTCCAACAACGAAGAACATCTGCCGAAAGGCAAACTTTAACTTCGACTCGTTGGAATTGCAAGACTACAATAGCCCATTTTCATGTTGGGAGCTGGAGTCGGCTCTTAACAACGCCAAAGACACTGCGCCAGGGCCTGACCTGATCCAGTACCAGATGTTGAGGCATCTTAACAAAGATGCTAAAGAGTACCTCCTAGGTATTTTTAATGAAATTTGGACCGGAGGACACTTCCCCGACTCGTGGTAGGAAGCAACGATGATTCCAATTTTAAAACCAGGCAAAGACAAGTTGTTGCCAGGTGGCTACCGTAGCATTGCCTTAATGAGCTGCGTCGGGAAGACACTAGAGCGGATGGTGAACCGCCGCCTCGTCTGGTGTCTTGAGTCCCGTAAACTGTTGAGCCGTTTTCAGTGTGGATTCAGGAAGCGGCAATTCAAGACGCCTTCATCCGCAGTCAACACCTTGTGGGTATATTTTTCGACATACAAAAGGCTTATGACACTACCTGGCGGCACGTTATTTTAAAACAGTTACATGAATGGGGATTTAGGAGAAATCTACCCCGTTTTTTAAAATCGTTTTTAACTCGACGTTGCTTCCGGTACCGAGTCGGTAGAGAAGTGTCCGACCTTTTTATTCAGGAAAACGGTGTTCCTCAAGGTTCAGTTTTAAGTGTAACCCTTTTTGCTATTGCCATAAATAGTATCTCAACTGTTATAAGGAGGCCCATCCGGTACTCCTTATACGTTGATGACTTTTTAATTTTTATTGCATCGGCTAGCCTGATAAGCGCTGAGCGGCAGCTGCAGCTCACGCTGAACAGGCTGGATGAATGGTCAGTACACACCAGCTTTCGTTTCTCTGCTGAGAAAACTCGGTGTGTACTTTTTAGCCGCAGTAGAAGTCTTTTAGCAGAACCTCATCTCACCTTGAGGAACACCGTTTTAGGTTTTAGTGAAACTGTTCGTTTTCTGGGCCTCATTTTGGACAGTAGGCTCACATGGCTACCACATCTGAAAGATGTCAAAGCCAGAGCCCTGAATGCTCTTAATGTTTTAAAGTGTCTGTGTGGCAGGATGTGGGGCGCTGACCGCTCCTGCCTGCTACAGTTTTACAGAGCCTTTGTACGGTTGCGGTTGGAGTATGGTTGCATTGTCTATGGTTCGGCACGGGACAGTTATCTACGTATACTGGATAGTGTCCACCATGCAGGAATTCGTCTCGCCACAGGTGCATACCGCACCAGTCCGATACCCAGCATTTGTGCTGAGTCTGGTGAGTCGCCGCTTTCCATCCGCCGGCGTCTCCTCATGGTGCGACACTATATACATATTGCCACAACTCCTGGCAGTCCCGTGTACGACTTAGTTATTAATCGTAGCTTTGAACGACTATATACCAACCGTCAAAGAGCAACTAAACCGGTCAGCTACCGTACAAAGGCTGTATTTGAGGAATATGGCTTTCAGATGCCCCCTTTTTTATCACCAGGGTTGGAGTAAATCTCCTCCCTGGCTTTTAAAGAGGCCCAGAACAGTTTTAGATCTGATGCGGTACAACAAGCTGTGTACCGCTGACAGTGTTTTTATCCGAAATTTTAATGATATTTTAAATCAGTATCGCGATTTTACCCCGATATACACGGATGGGTCTAAGCAGGTAAACGGAGTTGGCTGCTCCGTGGTATTCCCTCGAGCGACTTATAACTACAAACTGAATAGCTGTTGCAGCGTGTACACTGCAGAGTGTTGCGCTTTGTTAAAGTCGCTCCAGCATATGAAAGTAAGTCGCTGCACGAAGTACATCATTTGCTGTGATTCCCTCAGTTGCATCCAGGCTATAGGAAGCATGTACCCAACAGATCGTCTTGTCCAGGATATACAGGACAACCTCCAATCCCTTCAATCTTCTGGAAAGGAGGTCGTATTCTGCTGGGTACCCGGTCATGTGGGAATCAGGGGGAACGAGGCAGCTGATGAAGCTGCCAAGTTAGCCTGCAACAAGGTCAGAATTGATTTTGATCCGATCCCAAAGTCTGACCTTGCCTCGGCGGGGAAAAGATTTGTTCTTGACATTTGGCAGAGGCAGTGGCTGGAGGTAGAGCATAATAAGCTCCGGCTGGTCAAACCGACCGTACAGCCGTGGAGCAGCTCCCTCCAGCGGGCGAGGAGGGATGAGGTTCTCCTCACTCGCCTCCGTATAGGGCACTGTCCTCTGACTCACAGCTTTCTTTTCCGCCGGGAGGACCCACCCGAATGTGATGCTTGTGGCGTACCTTTGACGGTGCGCCACATTTTAATTGATTGTGTATCTTTTATAGACTTAGGGCAGACGTTGGCCTGGCCAACGATCTGGCCCTGATTTTAAATAATGAGACCAGCAATGTTGCCAAGGTTTTAAAGTTTTGTGTATCTGCCGGCCTGTTATCTAAAATTTTAGGCAGGTTGGCGCAGTTTTAGAATGGATGGCAGGCCCCTTTACAGCCCACCATCCATGTGCTCCGTTCTAATGTTTTATTTTGTTTTAATTCATTTCGCACTGGCCTTTTTACAGCTAGCGAGATATTCAGTGTTTTTTAAGTATTCTGTGAACCTGTTTGGCTCCTCTACAGCCATCCAGGTGTACAACGGTCTTAGTTCCAGGTGGCCCCTTTAGGGCCACATCTTATTTTATTGATTTGTTTTATGTGCTGTCTGTATGGTCGACCCCTTTACAGTCGACCATGCAGACAGTACTTTTATTATGAATTTTAATCACAGCCTTTGCTGGTAATTGTTAGGGCGCTAATGACCTCGTTGTCGACGCGCCCTAAAGCCACAAAAACAAAAAACAACTGAAAACATGCATGATGACTTCCAATGTCATTTCCTCCACTGAGAATGCCATCACCCCATCTAAAATGACTTGTCCAATAAACAGTCAGTGGCTGCTTTTGTAAGTCAAGTTATATACTACCGCTGTGTATTTTTCAACATAATCTCCTTTTTAATTCTATACACTTTTCCAAACACGTCTTTTAACTTATCTATGCCTTCCAAGAAAGTAGGATTTTAGAAGTTCTGCAAAATAGGTATCTGTTTGTACAATGACCTTCTAGTTCGACGTGAACTGTTGTTCCCTGAGTAATTAAGTTTGGAAATAAAAAATAAGTCACTGGTGGCCAAATCTGTTAAATACGGTGGATGAGGTAATCATTCAAACTTTAATTCCATAATTTTGGCCATTGAAATTGCACAGGTGTGCACCCGTTTTGTTGTCCTAATGGAAGAGGATCTATTTCAAATGGTAATGTTTATCGATTTCTTCGCCTAACAGGTGCAATAGCAATGAATAGTAAGCTTCAGTTATTGCTTGTCCTTGTTCCAAGTAATTGATGTAGATAATTCTGCATGCATCCAAAAAAAAACCATGGCTGTCACTATGGCGACCGATTTCATTGGCTTCACCTTCTTTGGAGTCTGTTCACCTTTGAGACTGACTGTTTAAATTGTTCCTTAGTTTATGGAGTATAGTAGTGTATACATGCTTCATCCAGTTATGTATCAACATAGAAACTTGTTAGAGTTGCAACAGAAAAGCGCCAAAACAGCCTCACGATTGCGTTTATTCTCAACTGATAGCAAACTTGGCACCCATCTTACCAGGAAAAAAAATCACACCTAATTTTTCATGCAAAATTGAATACATTGCACCTTGTAACATGCCTGTGGCATCTACTGTTTCACACACTTTGATTCGTCAGTCACTTAAACCGTATTGTGGATTTGGTCAATGATTTTGGAGATAGTCACTTCAACTGAACATCCTGAACGTTGTTCATCTTGTGTGGATGTGTGGCCGCATTTACACTCATTTACCCAATTGTAAACAGTTACAAATGCAGGAGCAAATCTAGCATATACTTCATCCAGCTCAGCTTTGATCTCTTCCATTTTTTAGCCTTTTAAATAAAAATGTTTAGTCACCACACAAAACTTTTTTTTTTTTTTTTTTTCTTCCTTCCATTTTTCTAAATAAATTGACAATAACAACGAAACCATGTGATGGTGGTTGCTCAGAGTTTATCGGCTGTGTAGTGTGTAATGATGCTAGCTAAAAAGAAATAGTTTTC
>JARYHS010010921.1:0-20485 GCA_031002005.1 Vandiemenella viatica | reverse complement strand
ATATATATATTTTTCGAATCTGGCCAAAGAATTGCATAGATTTTCATAAAAACTACTGCAATTTGCTCAGGAAAAATTCTACTTTCATTCAAACATATTGCCCTCTCTGAATTTTGCATAAATCTCTCACATGTCTCTTTAGTGCAATTTTATACCTATCAAGTGAACTATCTTGTTTTGCTTCTTGTGATGTACTGCACCTCTGCAATTGAATGTAGCCTCTTCTATGCAGAAAAAAGTCATTTTCCATTAAGTGACTAATATTTACAAATGTTACGATCTAATATCACTCTTAACTTCAACATATCCCTTGAAAACAGTAAGAAAATGCCATTAAACATGTTTTGTCATAGGACTGAAGTTAGCTTAATACACTTTAAACAAATTTTGTTGATATAATGACAAAATTTAGGTTATATTACAATATGTCGATGGTCTTCCAGGATGCTGCAAAAAGCATGTGATTGTGTGCAGAAGCAACATTTGGGAGGTCTTGGCAAACTAAGGAGACCTAAAAGAAACACAAGCAGAATGAAAGTCTTATACCAAGGGAATGTCATCTATATAAATGAGAACGTTTGGATGTATGCTTGGATGTACTGTTTGCCTCAATCATGTCTTAATTGTTCACAGACTTACATGAAATTCGGCATGGATTTAGTAAATTGTATGCAAAGTAACATAGATAGTTTTTTATCCCACAAAAAAATAAAAGTTCCTTTAGAAATTGCCATTATAAATTCACAAACTCCAAAGAATTCCTGCATTGTAAACGACAGTGCCATATTTACTATTTACTTTCTACATACATTGCAAACACTTCTTTTCAGAAATAAAAGCAAAAACCTTCTGATGTATGCATGTGTGTGTTTAGTTTAGAAGCGCTAAAACTGATGCACTTTACAAATAATAGTTAGGAAGCAGGAAATATAAATCTGTACTTAACCTTCATTTTTTTTTTAAACCGTAATGTCAGTAAGTTCATGAAAAAGAGTCCTCAGTTGCATACATGAAATGGTATAATACCTCAGGTATCACAGTGTAATTCTGTTCGTAATATATGCGTCATCGTATACTTGCAAAGTCAAATATTGAAATATATATATATATGGACGATACCAAGAGTAAACTAAAACAGCCTACAGTGACAAAATGGTTGTGTGCGAAATGTTTTTGTATGTCCATGACAAATATGCAATGGTTTCGATTCCATCTTGGTTCAATTTATATCTTGATTACTCGGCTAGTCTAAATCAATTCTCAATGCCGAGAAAAACTTCGTTCTTATGTAACACTTTTTGTTTTTATCCAAAATTTTTGTAGAAATCAGTTCAAATAAAAGCCTATGATAAAAAAAAGTTTTTTATGCTTACTGTTCAATATTCTGCAGATAACTATTAAATCCTTCACTTAAAATGAATGTATTCAATCATCAAGTAGAACCTTTTCATTTCAAGAAACCATATTAGGAGTAGATTACATCACGGTACACGTCGTCACTAATACGGTGCTTATAAAAGCAGCTGATTTATTATTAATAATAACTAAATTCCTGCTGCCTCATGCTTTAACAAGAACATTTAGCTTTTCAACCTAGCCACTATCTATGCTAATATTGCCACTACAAAACAAATGATACGGACACATCTTAACACATTAAACACATCACAACTAATTTCGAGTAGTAGCAAAATTTTCTATATCTGGATTCCTTATTAGCTTAGTATAAACTACCACAATTAATATTATTATAACCATCAGTATGAATTGCAACTGGACTAACACAAGCACACCAACACAATCACTGTATCGTAATGTAAACTTGTCCTGCATATTAACATAAGCTGTGTTAACAGTTGTGATGAATTCTGGACTTTCCATTGTAGAGCGTAAAATTATGACACTTTGATAATTGTCATGATGCTGATGTCATACTTCATGTGACTCGATGTAGTTCCACATGTATTCATTACCTGCTTTGCTTCTGAGACTGCCATGTAGCAAAGATTATTTTTCAGCCAGTTTTTAGCGGTTGCTTTGATATCACAGGTCAAGTTTATATCACAACTCATGATATTGCTAACATGCGGTATAGTGAATACATTAATGCGCAGGTGATAGTACCCTGATTTTCTAGAGACAATTACTGGCATAGTTGGTGGCTTGGTTGAAATGCAGCTTGAACCAGGATGACTGCAGAAACTTTATTAGTAATTTAAGCTGCATTCATGAGTGCCAATTTAGTGACATGCATCGCGTTGTACTTAAATAGTATCAAAGATTGATAATAATAGTTCTAGAGCAAAAAATATAAATCTGTGCTTAACCTAAAAAAAATTTAAAGTCCTACTGTCAGTAACTTCACAAGAAGATGTTTCAGTTGCGGACATGAAATTTGTGACATCTCAGGTATCATACTGAAATTCTGTTCATATTATATGTGTCACAAAATATGTGAAGAATAAAAATTTGAAAAAAGGTGCTGATTTTCAAGAAGCTGTGTAAATGAAGGCTGTGGTAAGGTTGAAATACAGCCTGAATCAGAATGATTACTAACATTCCATTCTGAACCATGGATTTGGAGTGCAGAAGGTGGCTGCCATGCCGAATTCTTACTATAATGATGTCAGTATCTGCTCAAGATGTCTATTGCCGCTAAGTGAGTCGTGTATGTAACAGTATCAATTGGTTCACATTACACCTTTGTTACCTATGTCCCAGCTTTGAGGTACACTTTTCATTGAAGAATAAAATTCAAGGAAGCAGTTGACCATATTTTCAACACTAAAAGGGAAATTTTTCTGCTGATTGTACACTGAATAGTAACAAAAACTTTTATATCACAATACACTTTCAAGCAGACGAAGTCGCAGGTAACTGCAAGTGTTAAAATAAGGGGAGAAAAAACAGATTGACCAGAGTTGAGTAATGTATATTTCTTGCCTCTACTTTTCATTGTGGTCATATATGAGATAATGGAGAAGATGGAAGGAAGAATTGGGGAAGAAAAAACGCAGTTGGTAGTGTTCAGTAACTGTGGAAAACTGCCAACAACCAAGTTAATACTGAAGCTGTTGGTTTTAGTGGATAATCTAATGAGCTGCATAAATAGGGAAGAGGAAGCCCAATAGCAATTAGTTGTGGACAAACCTTGTGTCACAATATGGTATAAAATTTAATTAAAAAAAGTAATTGATCACAACTAAAAGAAGGAGAGACAAACCAGTGTGATTATGATGGTAGAACAGCTAAGCAAGGTGGATAGTCTTAAATTGCTGTGATTATGGAGGAAAGTGGATGAAGCAATGGTAGATATTTAAGTGAAAGAGAAGGCAAACAGACATTCCAAGGAGAACTAGAGGAGTAATTTGTTAAGGAATATTTTGTTCCTATTCTTACCTATTTTGTTGAAACCTTGACATTGAAGAAGTAGAATTTTAGAATGGTACAGGTGAGTAAAATGAAATTTCTCAAAGCAGAAAAGGGATTATAAGAATGGTAGGAACAGAATGAGGTGTGGAACAAAGTGAAATAGGTAAACTCAGATGAAAGGACAGAGAATACCAAGAAAAATAGATAAACACTCAGATGAACAGGAAAGAGATAGCCAATGGAGTAGCTTGTGCTGAAAAAATAGACGATGAATCAATACTGTATGGAAAAAAATTGAAATGTGGAGTTGGAACATGATTGACTTGCCATAGAAAGCCTGACATCACACATATATATTTTTTTTGTTAAAAAAAAAAAAGATTTTATGCCTCATTGATGTGGAGATCATTAAAGGTGGAAAAGACTGAGGGCAAGGAATAGGAAAGAATATGGCCATGGGCTGTTGAAGGAACCCTCCTGGCACTTGCTTGGAATGATGTTTTTTTTAATTTAATTTAATTGCAATGGAGCACAGGCTCCGGTGGCAATTTCCCTACACAGCTATCTTCCCCCTATCCTGCACCCACCTACATTTGCCCTCTACAAATTTTTTCTTTAAATTCCTTCAAAGTTTTCGGTAAATTATTCATCGTTTCTCTGGTAACTCATTCCAATCCCTGACACCCTTACCTAAAAAGAGAATCTTCCTACACCCTTGTGCCTGAAATCGAGTGCCAGCTTGTGGTCATGGTCATCTTTTCCCTTCCATGCACTACTTTTCATACCTACTGCAATATCTTTCCAGCCTCATCACCAGTATATGCCCTGTACACTCCCATGACCCTCCTCATCCTCCTCCTGTCTTGCAATGAATCCCATCCAGCTCCTTTTCATATCCGTCACTGATTGCATTCTGCGATAATTTCCAGAAACAAATCTAGCAGCCCTTCTTTGCACCCTCTCCAACTCCTGTATTTGATACGTAAAATGAGGGTCCCATACTACACTACCATATTCGAGCAATGGTCTGACCAAAGTTTTGTAACCCAATCTTGACTTCTCTCGTACATCCCCTCATAACTCTCTCCAACAAGTGCAGAACTCTGAAACCTTTTCCTACCACCTGTCCTATGTGTCCTGCCCAGTTAAGTTTGTTATCAAAAGTAATTCCAAGATATTTGCATTTCAGGTCTTCAGCAAGCAATTCTTTCCCCACCTTATATTCATAATTAACCTTTTGTTTTTTATTTGTGTATCTAATAAGCTGACTCTTCTTTGCATTTATCTTCATTCCATGTTTACTAACCCAATTAGATATCCTGTCCAGATCACCCTGCAACTGTTTACAATCCTCTATCGTTTTGATTCTTTTATACAGCATTATGTCATCTGCAAAACAATCTAATTTCAGATAGTAAACAGGCAACACAATTATTCATTAGAATAATGAATAGCAATGGTCCCAATACGCTACCCTTGGCACACCCATTTTACTTCCACTTCTTTTGATACTACATTTCCTACCCTAACTTTCTGTTTTCTACCTTTTAAAAATTCTTCTACCCAGCAAATCACTTTTCTATCCACTCCAATGGTTTTTACCTTATTACTACCATTTTATGGCTTACTCTCTGTCAAACGCCTTAGACAGATCTAGTGCTACACTATCAATTTGGCCTCCCTTGTCCATTTCATCTGAAATATCTTGCATATATCCCACCAACTGAGATTCGCAAGAATGTTCTCTTGAATGCAACACCACATTGTTACCACTGGCCTTTCAGGCTAAGTCTAGTGTACAAATCATTCTATCAGTCACAAACAAATATAGAAAACCATGGGCAAAATTTTGGATATCAAAATATCCTTCAATTCTTTCAGATCATAATGAACATAAAGGATTATAATATTGAAAGATAGCCATCCAAATCTGTAGCTGAAGGTTACTAGTCACAATAAAAGGGGTTGACCAGAACAGAGAATACTATTTGAAATGGAAAAGTTTGCACCCACTCCCCTCAAAATAAAAAAAAAGTGATGTCAACTCTAACAGCAATTCATCTCCCCCCCCGCCCCCCTCCTATCACTGTTCTCCAGGGCCTAAATCAGTCATGAGGTAAATTTTGCTTTTCTGCACAGTACACTTATCAACGAGCTCCAACCATTTGCATGAATAAAGTTTTAATCAAAATATGTATTATGTGTTCCTCTTGTGCATTTGTGTTCATCCTCGTGTTTTTACACTCATTGCAACCTTCAGCTTTAATGAACGATAAGTTACTACTGGAAGTATTAAACAATATACCTCAAAGAGAGAAAGAATTATGCAAATATAATTTAAAAAAAAGATGAGTGAAAAATTGTATCTGGGGCATAAGCTCTATTGCAGTTATTAATAATAATTATAATAGGAGACAAAAATATGTAAATGTTAAATCTTTAAGTTAAAAATTTACCATGATACTAATATCACATATGGATATAAAGGAGTCTGTACTTGTATGGAATAAATTGTGATAAAATTCTTGTGTAGTTTTCCTCATAGATTTACTTGGCACTAAAGGCCAATAAAAATTTTAGTATTGTTGCAATTATTGAATATTAAAGTAAACATTAAGAACTAGGTAATTAAATTGTAGTGATTTACTATACCTCATCAACTGTCAACCCGTAACTATTGGGAACAACCTTTCTGTATTTAAATCGGCATGGCAAATCACCTATTATATCTTCAAAGTCCGTTTATAATACTCATCAAGATACTCCTGAAATGTTTGATCATCTGGATTAAATACAGGTTTTGGTTTTGAAACAATTTCAGCAAATTTTGACTGTCTTCTACGTTTTCTTCTCTTTTTTGTAGATTCAATTAATTCTGACTGCAGATCAGCCTGGGGATTATACTCACAATCCATCTGAAAAACATACATGAAATTACTATATCAGAATGAACAAAATTATGAAATTCCAAAAAAGAAAACAGCATACTTACATTGAAATCTGGATCTTCACAAATGAGGCTCGTGATCATTACTAGAGTTCTTAGTAAAATCTGGTTCCCACTTTTCCCAGTTTCTGAAGGAAAATAAAAAATTCAATAAAGTTACGTATGAAGAGCAATAATGAAAAAGAAAAAAAACCAACTTACAAACCAAAGGGTTAAATATTAATGCCTAATATTTCTACTGAACACTTAATAATGTGAAAGATTTAATGAGTATATTTATTAATCTCTTGTGGAATAGACTTTAGTTACCCACATGATTTTTGCTTTTATGTCCCATTTATCGTCTCACATGGTTAAGGGATCACCTGAAATACTGAGTACTTGTGCTCATTTAATTACCGAAACGAACATAGACCGACACTTAGGCTGTGGTTAACGTGCTGGCTTACCACTGCTTGGACTGTAGTTCCCGGTTCAAATCCCAATTGAGGCAAATATTTTTAAGAATTGTTTTCGATCATATGAGTCATGCCTGGACGGTCAGTTTATCAGATTCCATACTAAACTGTAGATTCACAAATTTAGGGGTGAAATGCTTGGTAAATCGTACGCGGTCTAAAAATGCTGTAGGTGTACACCTTTTTATGCTGTATTGATCACTCAGCCATTGTTTTCCTTGCAGTCAGTGTGTGTGTGTGATCTGCACTAATCTATACTAATATTATAAATGTGAAAATAACTCTATCTGTCTGTTTGTTACGTTTCTTGGGCTAAACGGCTAATCTGATCATGATGAAATTTGACAAGGATGCAATTTGGCATTAGGATGGACATAGGATACTTTTTCTGTATAAATAGTACATATTGTCATGTAATTTTAAAATATTACCGAAACGAATGAAGACCGATGCTAAGGAGTGTAAGACTGTGTAGTTTTCTGGTGGGAAGGCTATTGGGTGGACGCTGGGCTAGAAAATGTTCCGTGGCACTGAGCCCATGGCAATGGGGAATATTTGTGTATAAGGAGACTGGAAGGGAGTCAGGGGGAAGAGGTGTGGGTACTGTAGCCAGTCGAGAGAGGAAGTGTCGGGTGTATTTGATGTGGGAGCGAAGCTGGCTCACAATGGGCTGTAGATGCTGGTCAACCAGGGCAGAGATACGCCCAGTGGGTGAGCCATATGCAGCAACTATGGGACGTCCTGGGTTGTCAGGCTTATGAATTTAGGAAGCAGGTATAGTGAAGGTGTGCGTGGCTTTTTTGGAGTGAGGAGGTCAGGTGTGCACTACACACGTGAATCGGCTACACGGGTGGCAGGGGCCGTGTGGAATGCACTGGGTGGTTTTTTAGGCTGAGGGAGGAAGACCCGAAACACGAAATACAGTTACGGGCAACCCAATCAGATGTAACACCGGAATGTAGGAGGAGCGTAAAAGAATCTCGACAGTTAAAAGTTCTCGTAATTAACTGTAGAAGCGTTTGTAACTTGAATAGCATTATTTGTAGCACAGAAGGGATATCGTTATCGGTACAGAAAGTTGGCTAAAACCGGAAATAAGTTCCGCCGAAATTTTTAAAGATAGCATGAATGTTTTTCGTAAAGACAGATTACATTCTCATGGAGGTGGGGTATTTATAGCTGTGAGTAAATCTCTCCCATGTAATGAAATAGAAGTCGATACGATCTGTGAAATCATATGGATTAAACTCAAAGTTGCTGGGTCAAAACTCATCATAGGCGCCTTCTACCGTCCACCCGATTCCGACATAGCTATCGCCGAGGAGTTAAGAAATAATGTAAACAGTATAGCTAGCCGTTTTCAGGATCATGCTATGATTCTAGGAGGCGACTTCAATCTGCCTTATATTGACTGGCGTAATTACGTTCACATTACAGGTAGCAGGGATAAGGCAGCTTCTGAAGTAATTCTCGATTGTTGTCAATAATCATCTCGAGCAGCTAGTTAATGAACCTACGCGGTGTCATAACGGTAGCGAAAATATTTTAGATCTGCTGGTTACCAACAGGCCAGAATTATTCACCGAAATTTCAACGACCACAGGATAAGCGATCACAAAGCGGTAATTGCAACTATCAGACTAATGACCAAGCGAAAAAGGAGAAAACGGCGGATTGTATACAAATTCAGTAAGGCCTCTAAGGAGTGTTTTAGAACCTACCTGAGGAATAATTACCATAACTTCAAGTCAAAAAGGACACCGTTGAAGAGATGTGGCATCGATTTATACGAAAGTCAGGGAAGGTATGGTATACATATACCGAAGCGGATATAAATGGGGAGGATGATCCACCGTGGTACACATGCGAAGTCAAAAGATTACTCAAAAAACAAAGGAGGATACACGCACGCTCAAGAAGGAAGGGGTGTCGCAGTGATTTAGAAACCTTAGCTGAGTTAAGAGGACGTATTAAGAATGTAATGCGTGAGGCCTTCAACGATTTTCATTCCAACTCTCTCTCTAAGAGTCTCACAGAAAACCCAAAGAAATTTGGTCGTATGTACGAAAAGTCAATTGTACCAATAGCAATATTCCAGCACTAATTCGTGAAGTTCAGAGGTTAATGAAAGCCGCGATAAAGCTAACGTACTAAATACTGTATTCAAAAATTCATTTACTGATGAAAATAAGGATAGTGTTCCCGTTTTCCCACGCCGTGTCGAGTTGGTGATGGAATCATTACGAATAGATACTGCAGGTATCATAAAGCAATTAGAGCTCCTGAAGTGGGGGAAAGCACCGGGCCCAGATGGAATTCCAGTAAGAGTATTTTCAGAATATGCGGCGGAAATCGGGCCATTTCTGTCTGATATATTCAGTAAATCATTAGAAGAGCGAAAAGTACCTTCAGACTGGAAAATCGCGCAAGTAACTCCGATTTTCAAGAAAGGTGATCGAAGTGATCCTGGAAACTATCGTCCAATATCTATAACATCTGTTTGTAGTAGAGTTATGGAGCATATTATATGCTCGAACATTATGAAATTTCTAGACGATAATAATTTGCTTACAACAAATCAACACGGATTTCGGAAGAAAAGATCATGTGAAACACAGCTGGCCCTATTTACACACGACGTAATGAAAGTTATTGATGCAGGTTCACAAGTAGATGCAATTTTTTTAGATTTCAGAAAGCCTTTGACTCTGTGCCACACAACCGCCTTTTAGCGAAGCTACGAGCGTACGGTATATCGGATCAGCTTTGTGAATGGATAAAGGATTTTCTAACTGGTCGGTCGCAGTATGTCGTCGTTGAAGGAGAAAGTTCTTCTAATCTAGATGTTACATCGGGGTACCTCAAGGAAGTGTAATAGGACCACTTCTTTTCTTAATTTTTATAAACGATCTCGGAGACAAAGTGAAAAGCCTTTTTAGATTGTTTGCTGATGATGCGGTTATTTAGGGAAGTAAGGAATTTGGCCGATTGCTTAGAAATTCAGCGTGATCTGGATATTATTTTGGCATGGTGCGCTGAGTGGCAACTTACGCTAAATTGTAAAAAGTGCAAGACAATGAGCATAACTAACAAAAAGAATCCAATTGTTCAGAAATACGAGTTAAACAATTCAGTTATTGATATGGTCGATTCTATGAAATATTTGGGAGTAACAGTACAAAGGAACATGAAATGGGACTTACACATTAATTCGTTAGTAGGTAGAGCTAATTCTAGGCTGCGATTCATAGGTCGAATTGAAAAATTGTAATGAACAAACAAAGGAGATAGCGTACAAATCTCTTGTGCGTCCACATTTGGACTATTGTTGTGCCATTTGGGATCCGTTTCGTAAGGGGTTGATCGAAAGTATAGAGAAAGTACAGAGAAGAGCCGCTCGATTCGTGACCGCTTGCTACAGTCCTTATGAAAGCGTCACAGAACTGATTAGTAGACTAGGCTGGGAGTCTCTGGTAGATAGACGACGCACATTTCGTTTAAACTTATTGGTAAACATGCGTACTCCCACTTTCACTCACGAGTGTAGTGAAATACTTCGTCCACCAACCTATTTGAGCCGGAATGACAGGAAGATAAGATTAGAGAAATAAGGTGCCGCAATGATTCTTATATGAATTCTTTTTTCCCTCGTACCATTAGGGATTGGAATGCACAACAAAGAGATTAGCTTTGGTGCTGAGCACCCTCTGCCACCCACAATTTTGTGAATTGCAGAGTATATGTGATGTAGAGGAGTGAGTTCTTGGAGAGGTCCACTACCTTTATATACACTTTTATTCTATCATTCACTGCAGGTGTGGGATCATGGTTCAGGAGGCGGTAAGTGTTAGTATCAGACAGCTGACGCAGTGCTTCACTGACACCTCCGTAGTTGAGCCTTGTCTGCCGTAGAATGATCAAGTCTGGATCAGAGGAGAGTTCCCTGATGGCCCTGGTTTCTGCCCGAGTCAGGTTGGTGCCACAGGGTAGTGATTTTACAAAACTAGGAGAAGCCAAACTGGTGGAAACAAGATCTTGAAAAATTGGAGAGGGTAGTTTTGTGGGAGTGGTGGTGGATCAACAATCGAGGGTGGTTGGAACCTTTGGAGACTGGGCTCCAGGTCATTCCGACTGACCATATTGTTGCTCTTTGAGGCAAAGTGATACCTCCAGCAGAGTGTGCGGCAGAAAGCTAAGGAGTCACGTACTAGGGTGGTCTGATCAAATTTGGGGGTGTGTCAGGGCGTAGCCGAGTACTGGGGTTGAGGTATCGCTAAGTCACCTGAGCCAGAATGTGTCCAAGATTTTCTAAAGTTCTGAAACCGTGTAGAATTAATATTGCTAACAGTTCAAATGACCACAGTCGCCACTTGCAGGCTTCACCTTCTGCAAGAAAGGTAGTATGCTACTAAATAAAAACCTCAAGTCGAAATCAAAAGTCATATATTCTTCCAAATTTTCACATGAATGTTATAAAACACTGTTAGCACAGGCAATCGGATTGAAATCGTCTCCAAAAATTACAAGTTGCGATTCCAGAGCAACGCGACCTTTAAAACCCCCAAAAACTGAATGTAACTGACTAGTTGCTTGGTTAGTAAATGTTCACCACAAAACTACAACATGGCTGCTGTTTCTCGCGTTCCTTCATCCATGGTTGGTTCAAGTACCAGCCCGTTCCGCCAGACCGAACGGAGCTCACCCGACGTGTGTTAACCACCGCGGTACAAATGACACTGAAGACTGCCGACCAAATTCCCGCCTCTTAGTTGCCTTATATTAACTTGAGATCACGTGGTACATTGGTCTTCAACAAATTACCAAATATGGATGTGTTAGTTTGCCTACCACTTAAGTCAGTGTTCAATTATATTCTTATTTAAAATCGGCTTTAGTAATTCTCTCGAAATTATGTTTAAAATATATTCCTGATTTTAGACTGTCTCTCAATGTGAACTTCGTTTAAATTTATTGAGTTATGGGAAACCGAAAAAATCTAACAGTCAAATGTGGCTATTATTCATGTTTTTATTTATAGCTCCGAAAGTTTATGGATTAGCGAGCCGGAAAAATTATCACCGTAACGCCTGCCTTAAACTGCATCTTTTAGTGCTTACTTTATCTTTGTAAGTGCCATATCTGAGACACAATAAATTATTTAGTGATTTACACGTGTGTTTTCTGCAGCGTGAACTTACGAAACCTATAACGTCGGTGCTATGGCCTTAAATGACTTGAAATAATTATGTAGGAAGCTAAAAGAATGGATTTTTATGATAAACTAATTTTTATCCCGGAATCAAAGTAGGCTTTTAAGTGATAAATTGCCAAAACTGAGTGTTCAATTTTTACGTGTTCATTTTCTGTTTAAAATTACTTAGAGTGTTGTAAACTATCAGATTTATGTGAATTTACATAGCTTCCTGTCTGTTTTAATTTATTCTCTACTTTATATTGTGTGGCAGTGTTTACAATTGGTGTTGAAGCATTTTATGTGCGCAGTGTCTGTAACAAATTATTTCATGATCGGATTAACATTCAACAGGTTAGTGAAATGTCTTTAAATGTGTCTAGAAAATTAATTATGTGTGTTAGCTAGTATTTAAATGTCATTAGTGCTCTTGAAATGGCTTTAAAGTGCTGGAATTTATTCCTAAAAGTTGGACAAATTGATCGATTTACTGGCGTCTATTTACTCACTGATATTTCATATTCTACAGACTGAAACTATTTAAAACCTATTAAAATTGAAAGATTATTTTATTTACTGCTTGTTTTTCTACTTTTTAAATCCTGAAACTACTTAAAAGACCAAAATTATGCATGTGAACTGTTTAAGAAAAATGAGTATTAAAAATCCCATATAATTGCTTCTTATGTTATTAGATGCTTTCAAATTATCAGAAACCTGTTAATTTATCTACTAGGCTGTCTCAGGAATTATTATTGCTGCTTTTGGGGCCTCAACATGTTCAAGTTTTATTACAATGAATTATTTTCATTTCTGCTTCAGACTGTTATTTTATCATCCAGTTTATTTCTTTAAAAGTCCTACTAAACTATATTTAAATGTTAAGTTATGGTTATGGTGCATCTAGGCCTGTGTAATATAGGTTCTTTATTGTCTTTACTGTACTGAAATCACTTCGGAAATACTAAAACTGTAATATGCCAAAATTTATGGGTTAGGTTTTTCCTTTATTGAAATTACTTATTTATCTCCGAAATAATGTGTATTACCCATGATAAAAGGTTTATTTATGCATATTATTTTCAATTATTCAACGTTTACTTCATTTAAATCGGTTTCCAAACATCTCGCCAACCAGCGTTGGTATCTGTTATCGAAAGTTTATTCTTATGTGAAATAGCCTATTTCCTACTGAAATATCGTGGCTTTAATGCAGTTTATAGTTTATTTATGTTAGTTATGTGTGATTTATTAACTTCGGTGTATGCAAAAGTGTTGTCAACTCGCTTTTAAGTGTGGTACCGGGTACTACAGTTAACCCTAAATTCGGTCGAAATCCTACTAATTATTGAAAATAGAATGAGGGATACCTTACATGCCCCCTGAAGATTGAAGTCATTTTTGGAACAAAAACTGGCTGAACATCTTAAAGAAAGAAAACCCAAAAAGAAATTTAAAAATCCCAAAAATTACTAAGAAACTCCCAAAAATTTAGAAAAATTCCCAAAACTAATCCTATCCCAAACCTGTGCGGTTGCTCTGGTCTCCATTCATACCAAAATTACTACAAAAATACTGAAATGTTTCCTCACTCACACCTTGAAATTATTGTCAATATCAAACATTGAAAAAGTCAACATATTAAAATCATATATATGCAAATATTATCAAAAATTCCACATATGGAATAGAACTTTAGTTCAAAGTGTAACACAAAATGTATCATATCAAGTTGAATTTTCACACAAAATATTCAGAAAATAATGGCTCTTAAACCTAAATTGTTACAAAATTACAAATGAAGACATCTTAAACCTAAAATTTACAAAAGTTACATGTGTTGCCCAAAAGAAAAATTATGTGTTTTACAAAAAATAGTGTTTTTCACAGAAAATCTTAAGGCTTTGCCTCTCTCTGTCCTTCGTTACTTGAACGTTCTTATTCCTACTTTCTCACACACTTATTAAACATGGATTCATACCCAAGTCCTTTATACTTTTGCTCACAAATGGGGTAAATGCCCAAGTCCTGTCACGGTCGCCATGTCAGGGCGTAGCCGAGTACTGGGGTTGAGGTATCGGCTAAGTCACCTGAGCCAGAATGTTGTCCAAGATTTTCTAAAGTTCTGAAACCGTGTAGAATTAATATTGCTAACAGTTCAAATGACCACAGTCGCCACTTGCAGGCTCACCTTCTGCAAGAAAGGTAGTATGCTAATAAATGAAACCTCAAGTCGAAATCAAAAGTCATATATTCCAAATTTTCACATGAATGTTATAAAACACTGTTAGCACAGGCAATCGGATTGAAATCGTCTCCAAAAATTACAAGTTGCGATTCCAGAGCAACGCGATCTTTAAAACCCCCAAAAACTGAATGTAACTGACTAGTTGCTTGGTTAGTAAATGTTCACCACAAAACTACAACATGGCTGCTGTTTCTCGCGTTCCTTCATCCTTGGTTGGTTCAAGTACCAGCCCGTTCCGCCAGACCGAACGGAGCTCACCCGACGTGTGTTAACCACCGCGTACAAATGACACTGAAGACTGCCGACCAAATTCCCGCCTCTTAGTTGCCTTATATTAACTTGAGATCACGTGGTACATTGGTCTTCAACAAATTACCAAATATGGATGTGTTAGTTTGCCTACCACTTAAGTCAGTGTTCAATTATATTCTTATTTAAAATCGGCTTTAGTAATTCTCTCGAAATTATGTTTAAAATATTATTCCTGATTTTAGACTGTCTCTCAATGTGAACTTCGTTTAAATTTATTGAGTTATGGGAAACCGAAAAAAATCTAACAGTCAAATGTGGCTATTATTCATGTTTTTATTTATAGCTCCGAAAGTTTATGGAGTCTTATTGCGCCGGAAAAATTATCACAGTGAAGCCTGCCTTAAACTGCATCTTTTAGTGCTTACTTTATCTTTGTAAGTGCCATATCTGAGACACAATAAATTATTTAGTGATTTACACGTGTGTTTTCTGCAGCGTGAACTTACGAAACCTATAACGTCGGTGCTATTGCCTTAAATGACTTGAAATAATTATGTAGGAAGCTAAAAGAATGGATTTTTATGATACACTAATTTTTATCCCGGAATCAAAGTAGGTTTTTAATGATAAATTGCCAAAACTGAGTGTTCAATTTTTCGTGTTCATTTCAAGTTTAAAATTACTTAGAGTGTTGTAAACCATCAGATTTATGTGAATTTACATCGCTTCCTGTCTGTTTTAATTTATTCTCTACTTTATATTGAGTGGCAGTGTTTACAATTGGTGTTGAAGCATTTTATGTGCGCAGTGTCTGTAACAAATTATTTCATGATCGGATTAACATTCAACAGGTTAGTGAAATGTCTTTAAATGTGTCTAGAAAATTAATTATGTGTGTTAGCTAGTATTTAAATGTCATTAGTGCTCTTGAAATGGCTTTAAAGTGCTGGAATTTATTCCTAAAAGTTGGACAAATTGATCGATTTACTGGCGTCTATTTACTCACTGATATTTCATATTCTACAGACTGAAACTATTTAAAACCTATTAAAATTGAAAGATTATTTTATTTACTGCTTGTTTTTCTACTTTTAAAATCCTGAAACTACTTAAAAGACCAAAATTATGTATGTGAACTGTTTAAGCAACATGAGCATTAAAAATCCCATATAATTACTTCTTATAGTTATTAGATGCTTTCAAATTATCAGAAATCTGTTAATTTATCTACTAGGCTGTCTCAGGAATTATTATTGCTGCTTTTGGGGCCTCAACATGTTCAAGTTTTATTACAATGAATTATTTTCCTTTCTGCTTCAGACTGTTATTTTATCATCCAGTTTATTTCTTTGAAAATTCTACTAAACTATCTTTAAATGTGAAGTTATGGTTATGGTGCATCTAGGCCTGTGTAATATAGGTTCTTTATTGTCTCTTACTGTACTGAAATCACTTCGGAAATACTAAAACTGTAATATGCCAAAATTTATGGGTTAGGTTTTTCCTTTATTGAAATTACTTATTTATCTCCGAAATAATGTGTGTTACCCATGATAAAAGGTTTATTTATGCATATTATTTTCAATTATTCAACGTTTACTTCATTTAAATCGGTTTCCAAACATCTCGCCAACCAGCGTTGGTATCTGTTATCGAAAGTTTATTCTTATGTGAAATAGCCTATTTCCTACTGAAATATCGTGGCTTTAATGCAGTTTATAGTTTATTTATGTTAGTTATGTGTGATTTATTAACTTCGGTGTATGCAAAAGTGTTGTCAACTCGCTTTTAAGTGTGGTACCGGGTACTACAGTTAACCCTAAATTCGGTCGAAATCCTACTAATTATTGAAAATAGAATGAGGGATACCTTACACTATTTACTCGGTTCTCAAGAAAGATTTTGTTGTCAGCCAGTGACTTATCAAATTTATTGCTCAAATCTGCCTGAGATTTCTGAAATTGCTGCATTATTTGGAATAGAGGTGTCAAATCCCCTTGATATGCCATGTTTTTAGTATTAACCGCCATTTAAGTGTATAAAATCAAACACGACGCAATTTTAACGCAAAATGAAAAATTTCCGGTTTTCAAGAAAAATCACACATATACACCCCTCCAAAATACAGCAAAAGAAAAGCAACGATGAATCATGCAACACAACACCATGAAAGCAGACTTACTTTCAAACACATGGGCAAAACATGCGTGTCTTTAATTTTCTTACAAGCTACCATGCATTAAGAAATCAACACTGACGTTACTCATTTAAATTTTTTTTTTTTTTTAAACTGATCACAAAATTGTTACAATACAAAGTGTATTGCATCTCAATTGAAATACACAAATGAACTTCTTTTAAAGCGTTGAAACAAAATAAATTTTATGCATTGAAACAAAATGAACTTTATGCATTAAAATATAAGTGAAACATCAAAATAAAATCTTGTATGAATATCTATTGACTACAAGAATGATAAAACAGCCAAAAACCATGTGCAACATTCCATGAAACTTTCTGAATTTGGGCTCCAAATTGTATTAATTTGAGTTAGTGCCACCAAGTTCGCAGACATTAAGTAGTAATGTCTCATCTGGCACCAGCGTTGGGCGACATTTTGCGGTGGGTGCCTTGGTGGGCAAACCACGTTACAATTATTTCTCATACCTTTATGATGAATAATTGTGGATTTTTAATTTTAATTTATATGAAGGAGTGGAAATTTATTAATTTAGCAAGAATCTCGACGTTAGTTGGAATTTAGGAAAAATTGTCACAATATGACATTTATTTTCTTATCACTGGCGATTACAAGTCTGAGCGAATTTACCGTTAACATTAACACAAATTGGCAAAATCATAAAAGCAACGCTCAGAGTTACAATTAGCCGTCATGGGCAAGCAAACAAGTATATATTTACTTCTAAATATCTCAGAATCAAAATGCAAGAAATAATGACAGCTGGAAACAATGAAAAATACAAGTTATGACTACCTCAGACAAAGGCATCATAATACTGTGACTTTACAGTTAAAAAGAAAATCATGGGCGCCAGAATGAACAATATATCATTCGAAAATAACTAGTTCTGGCAAATTATGCCGCTAGCTCAGGTTTTTTTACAATTACAAAGTGAGAACATGGACCTATCCTCTCAAAGTCGCTTACAGGTTCTGTTTCACGGAATGCACAATCACATGGCTTGGTCGTAATCAATTACCATTGTAGTTCTGCGTCTGATGTCTGTGATGAGTGTAGCGGACCCACGATATGTGAGATTATCTCACAAGTCGGCTGTAGGCATCTCTGGTCTGGCAACGCGCATCATCGCATTGCCGGCTGTGTTGCGGTGATACGCTCGCTCCATCAAGCCAGAAGTCGCATAGCTGCAGTTAGCGAAAGAAGTCAACTTTCCAAGTCAACCTCAGACTGGTGCGATCGAAGTTAGAATGTCGAATCTAGAATGTCCAGCTCCTCGCTCTTCGGTCCACGAGGCAACTTCTCGCTCCGCCCATTTGTAGTCTCGAAGCTCACATACAACAAAAATTCCCAGGATTTTGAGTTATACGCTCATTTTGATTGGACCTTCAGGTCGGCACCTAATGTCACGTGATATCCTCGATATGTGATTTGGCCAAAGAATCCAACAGAGGTCGGACATATTCGGCTAAGTTCGCCGGGGCGAGAGAACATTCGGGTTTCGGACGGCAGGCTTTTCCCGCTCGGTGAGTGACCCATCCCCAGGGAGCAGTGTGTGTGGTCCGGCAAAAACCCAAATCCGCGACGTCCCGTCGCCATGGCTCGGAAAGACCAAGATTAGCTTCTAGCCTACATAGCTCAATAACTCTTTAATATTCGCTTTGCTACGATACACTGTATAAGTTCACCATTTCATTACAGTCCTCACTTGGAATCTTGCGTACTTTATAAAATTACAACAAAAATCTATTCACGTGGTCGCCCAAGATTTATGTAAATTACTCTTATATTATTACATATATAATAAAAAATGCACCTTGTAACGTGGCGACAGCGCGGCTCGTTACAAGCTGTGTTTCACATGACCTTTTCTTCCGAAATCCATGTTGATTTGTTGTAAGCAAATTATTATAATCTAGAAATAATATGCTCCATAACTCTACTACAAACAGATGTTATAGATATGGGACGATAGTTCCCAGGATCACTTCGATCACCTTTTTTGAAAATCGGAGTTACTTGCGCGATTTTCCAGTCTGAAGGTACTTTTCGCTCTTCTAATGATTTACTGAATATATCAGACAGAAATGGCCCGATTTCTGCAGCATACTCTGAAAATACTCTTACTGGAATTCCATCCGGGCCCGGTGCTTTCCCCCACTTCAGGAGCTCTAATTGCTTAACGATACCTGCAGTATCTATTCGTAATGATTCCATCACCGACTCGCCACGGCGTGGGAAAACGGGAATACTATCCTTATGTTCATTTGTAAATGAATTTTTGAATACAGTATTTAGTACGTTAGCTTTATCGCGGCTTTCATTAACCTCGGAACCTTCACGAATTAGTGCTGGAATATTGCTGTTGGTACAATTAACTTTTCGTACATATGACCAAAATTTCTTTGGGTTTTCTGTGAGACTCTTAGAGAGAGAGTTGGAGTGAAAATCGTTAAAGGCCTCGCGCATTACATTCTTAATACGTCCTCTTAAATCAGCTAAGGTTTCTAAATCGCTGCGACACCCCTTCCTTATTGAACGTGCGTGTATTTTCCTTTGTTTTTTGAGTAATCTTTTGACTTCGCATGTGTACCATGGTGGATCATTCTCTCCCTTTATTGTCCGCTTTGGTATATGTATTTCCATGCCTTCCCTGACTATATGTATAAAACGATGCCACATCTCTTCAACGGTGTCCTTTGTTGACTTGAAGTTATGGTATTTATTCCTCAGGTAGGTTCTAAAACACTCCTTTGAGGCCTTACTGAATTTGTATACAATCCGCCCTTTTTTCCTTTTTCGCTCGGTCATTAATTTAATAGTCGCAATTACCGCTTTGTGATCGCTTATTCCTGTGGTCGTTGAAATGTCGGTGAATAATTCTGGCCTGTTGGTAACCAGCAAGTCTAAAATGTTTTCGCTACCGTTATGACACCGCGTAGGTTCATTAACTAGCTGCTCGAGATGCTTTGCTGACATTGCTGTGACCATTTTGGAGGTATTACTTTTAATGTGCAAGTAATTTTCAGTTTCAAAAAAACAATTTTTTTTCAGTATCTAAGCAGTGACCAGTTTCATTTTTGTAGCCTTCTTCATCTATGCTACAGATGTTTGCAATATGCTTATGATCCAAAATGTTGTCATGCCTTTGAAGAAAATCAAATTAATATTTTGATGAATTTTGGGGGGAAAAAATGAGAATGTGATGCTACCAACAACAAATAGTACTGAAAGAAAGTGCACGCAGAAAGAAATAAAATATATTCTGAAGCGAGGATTGAACCTAAAGACCCTAACCTGACTGATACTCATCTTACCACATGTATATTGGTATTATGATGAATTATACATCAGACTTTTCCGTTCTCCAATACCGATTTCCACACTAAAGAACTCCCTTGCTGTTAAAAGTATCATCATTGATTTTTGTTGAATGTCTGAATAAGATATTAATTTGTTTTAGTACTGCATTTAATTCATCGAAATTACATTGTAAATGAATGTGAATTGGTCTCAATAATAATCTGGGTTAAAAGTTCAAATTGCAATGATCTTTTTTTTCACATTTCAGCTATTGTTGGAACAGTTACATTTTTTGGGAAGTTTTTATTGTTGTGTTTGTACATTAGTCTACTAAACAGTATTTATAACCCGTATTTCCAACAATTCATACAGAAATTGAGAAAAAGTGCTTACTGACACATGACATTACAGGTGTCGTTGATCTGCACCATTTTTAAAGGACTGTTTAAATTTTACTGTTGAATTTTATGTAAACACTTTCATCAAAAAATAAGTACTAAGTGAATAACTTGTA
>JARYHS010010916.1:0-19785 GCA_031002005.1 Vandiemenella viatica | reverse complement strand
CCGAATTCCTTCCTATTCCTTCTCCCCCCCGTCCCCCGTCTTTTCCCGTCTTTTCCCGTCTCTAAAGACCTCGCTGTTAAGAGACGTTAAGCAGTTTAAAAAAAAAACAAAAAAAACAATAAAACACACTTCTACCAAAAATGTATGTGTCATGGTGTATCACTTTTTAGTCTAGCGCAGATCACTGGTGTTTGTGTGTGGTAGTAGCATAAAGTCACCCGTCGATAACAACGTTGGCCGAATTTCGGTAACTTTGGGAGTGTGGGAGATATGGTGATTGAAAGTGGTCGATCAAGGATATTTTCATATTTCGACCAAAGACGTGTGTGTCCGTAAATTTTACTTTGCTGCCTGAACTACGTAGCGCAGATGACTGGCATTTGTTGTGGTAATAGCATCGAGTCTCCCATCATGCACTATGGTGGTTAGATGTCGGTAGCTGGCAAATCCAAATTCTTTACAAACGTGAATGAATTCGTGGGTACCAGCTAGTTATTTTAAATGACGGGGAAGGTAGTACATTTCAAATTTGTGAAGTTGAGAAAAGAATAGCAAAATTTGACTAAGCAAACATAATGTAAACTTGTCATCTGTTATGTGTTAAGATCATGGAGCACGAAGTTGGATTAGAGTTGAACTGAATTTAATCGCGATGCATCGTATGCTTAGGTGGCGATTTCCCTAGTCATTTAATTAATCCTTTCTTATTACTTTTTTACTATTTTATAGACTTTAGATGTACCATTTACGAATTTTAATTTTAAATTCCTTCTGCGTTTTTGGTAAATTATTCAGCCCTTCTCCTGGTAGTTTACTCCAGTTCCTGACAACGAGAAAAATTTACCCCCTCTATTCTGCATAAAATCTAGTAACCAGAAAAGGTGAAATTATGAAACTTCCGGAAACATTTCATGTGACTTTTATATTTTAAGATCATATAATTCATATTCAGTATTATATTATATTGTATTGCAGTTGAAGGTACAGTGAGTTATTGTTAATTTTTTAATTGCGATGGCAATTGCACCCTATTGTGACACTAAATGTCCACCATCCAAATAGCATCTTCCAACAAGATTATGTCCGTCCTCATACCGTGTCCATTAGAACACAAGCATTTCAAGGAGCGTCCATAAACCACGTAGCTCCATTTTGCCCTACTGTGAACCCTAACCCCCACCCCCACGTAGCACGACGTGGCTTTTGCCTCTACCCTCTACCCTCTTCCCTCCCTGCATAGCACACATCTTTCTTTACTCGATTGATTCCAGAAGAAGATCACAAAATGATGACCGAAACGTTAGGTTTCGATAAATTAACGAGGTTCTACCCAGACAACCAAGATAATATCGACCACGCCCGCGGAAGTCTGGACACCCACATCTTGTACTGTTTTCTCTTATCAGACTATCGTAAATTATGTACATAGATAATTAAATGACGGAAATAAATATTTACATGGTGTTGAGTGTTCTGTATCTCATTTTAAGTGTGACAAATAATATGAATGAAAAGCTACCTGGCCTGGCTCAGAACTCCCCCCCCCCCCGTACCCTACCCCATGTAGCCCAGCGTAGCTTTCCGGCCTAGCCTCCCCTCTCCTAGACCGAGCCACGTAGTTTATGGACGGTCCCCAATTTGGACCACACGGTACGCAGATTAGTCCCCAATAGATTATCCACATTAGATGACGTGGTCATCCAGCACAAACAGTGCAACAACTGACTGGCGTAAAGAAACCTAATCCAAATACCTAATGCGAATACTTATGGATACAATGACAGCATCAAGGTGGGCGCACTTCTTACTGGCAACTGTATCGAAAGGTAATAATCTTACACCGATCCATTTCGATTTGTTATCATTTTTTCTGGGTATGACCTGACTATATCAACAAAGTTTCCTAAAATTCAACATTCTTCTCTGGGTGTTGCACTTTTAATTTCCACCAGTGTACTTTTACAGCGTGTAGATAAACGATTATTTTTGGTCCAGGCCGCATTTCAACCTATTCACTTCAATTCTGAGACACATCTTGAGAACTTAGAGCGATATCTAAAAAAAAAAAAAAAAAAAAAAACTTATCGTAAAATTCCCATTTCGGCTACACTCCAATACGTCGGAACCTACAAATATTGTTCTGTCAGTCTGAAATTTGGTACACATATTCCTTAGGCAATAATATTTGATTTAAAGTGTATAACGTAAGCTTCGAATATGTAGAAATGAGGAAAATTCATTCGAAATGTGGGTAGATGCATACATGTTATTACGCAAGAAATACACGTTAATAGCTGTTGACATTTATTCCACGAGTTTTTTAGTCTTCATTATTGAATAAAAACTCCTTTCCACATGCAAATTGCAGATACGTAATAAGTAGAAAATCATGTAAAATTTACGATTTCTCTGTGGCTAGTGATGGGCAAACCGATTCTTTTTGATGAATCGTTTGGAATCGATTCACTCCTCGCTGAGAATCGATTCTTTTAAACGACTCTTCGATTCTTTTCACATGATATTTTGAATGACGAAAATAGATAACGAGTTATTAACCAACAAGAAGGAAATGATTAACAAATTCTAACTAAAATAATAACATTTGTTTTTGATAGTTAAATTGTAAGTTATTTATTGCAAAAACAATTGATTTTATTATTTAAACAAATGAAAACACTAATTTTACAATAAAAATGATTCAATTTACTTATGAAAACTACACAAGTTTTTTATTGCTATTTACAAAAAGCATTTTCGTTAGTTTTTCAGTCATTAACTGTCCAGCTTTCGAGCAGGCTCTCCACTAACTATTTGAGCGCCCTTGCGCAATACCGATTACGCCGCCCCCTGTCTAACTACAACCAGTGGTGAATCTGGGAATTTTCCGAACCGGGTCAACAAAATGTGAGATTGCCACACTGTGAAATTTTCAAGGCTTCCAGCTAATTGTTGTCAAACCTCATTACTGATTGTTGCAGATTGTAATTGTCGATTGAGATTGTTGATTTTGTAGGTGGCATGTTTGTTACACGTCTCGCTAGAGGGCGTCCATAAACCACGTAGATCGGTCTTGAGAGGTGGGTGGAGGGGGTTGGAAGGTGGGATTCCGAGCCAGGCCAAATAGCTTTTCATTCATATTATTTGTCACACTTAAAATGAGATACAGAACACTCAACACCATGTAAATATTTATTTCCGTCATGGAAAAAACTACGTGGGGAGAGGGGGGTTAGAGACATAAGCCACGTCGAGTTACTTGGGGGGAGGGAGGGTTCACAAGAAGCCAAAATGGAGCTACATGGTTTATGGACGCCCCTTACATATGCTCCATAAATTTGGCAAATTTTTTTGAATTTGCCGGATGGTGCTTTTCTTAAGTTAAACAGCGTATCACTAGCATTTTACCTACAAACCAATAAATCAGTGTTTGTTTAAATGGCATAATTTAAATTTTATATTTATTTTCCTGGTTTCAGTATTAGTATTTTGGGGGACGTCCAGAAATTACGTGAAGCTATTTTCCGGAAATCTAGACCCCCTCCCCCCCTCCGCGAGACTTGGTGAGATTTTGCCGCCCCCCACCCCCTCCCCGTTGGTGAGATTTCATGAGATTTTCACGGAACCCCCTCCCCCCAGTTGTTCGACCAGGAGAAGTTTCAAGACTTTTTTTAGCTGTCGTGCTCCCCGAAAGAATGATACCCCCTCAAAAGCCGGTTTTTGGCCCTGTAAACTGGTATTTTTTACGCTTTTTTTAGTTCTACACTCGTTCAAGTTCAAAATTTCACGTGAGATCCGTCGACCCCCCCCCCCCCTGGTGAGATTTCGTGAGATTTTCCGGACCCCTTCCCCCCCCTAAAAAGTCTCACGTAATTTCTGGACGCTCCCCTATATTCATCGACGGCACTGTTCCCCAACGTCTTTTCGTTTAACCCTTTTCCTCGTAGAAACCTCACCAGCTGGAACAGTATATATGCCGCTCAGCACCTGCTAATTTTTGTAATGGTCCAATTCATAAACTTCGTTCATTTCTATTGCAAAATGTTTGCATTATCCACAAATAAAGAACTGATGAACAACTAAAACACTGATGAAGTTCGTATGATAATAACCGGACGCGCTCCATCGCAATTAAATTCAGTACTCGATGCATTCGCAATTTGAAAAACCCACGCAACATGGGAATAGCAGATGGCTCTGAAATCGGTATACTTTTCCCTGTCCTCAAATAATCGGGAAATACTTTATTTGTGGTAAAATATAAAAGTTATAGGACGTATGTGTTGTGGTAGCATCTATAACAGTCTGGAAGGAAACCAAAAACTTATAACTAGTTCCAAAAACACTAGAAAAATGTGTATTTAAGAAAGTAAATTTCTAAATTTAAAAATACTTTTTATTTCTGTAATATATTTTTAATTTTCCTGTTCCAAAGATAAATATTCTTTATTTCCTTACAAATAAGTTGCCAAACCAAGAAACACGCCGTGGGAACTAAGATTGTGAATCGAAAGGAATCACGAGTTACGCAGATATCAAGAGTTAAAAAGAGCCGAATCCATGGAAGAGTCATTAAGACAGAAGTGAGCCGAGAGCGAGTGAGCCGAGAGTCGTAAACATTATCGAGTTAACGACTCGGAGTCGACTCAGAACCTGGACGAGTCGGTGAGCGATTGCGCAACAACGGCTCAGCTCCGGAGCTCCCTCTTAACAACTCTTGAGTGAACCGTGACTCTTCCAAGTGATTCGATTCCGTAAACGATTCTTTTAGACGAGTCGACTCTTTGAATCGATTCACGATTCTTTTGCCCACCTCTAGGGTGGGCTGACATATTGTTTTTCAGTGCTAAGATATATTGCATGGTAGCCTACCTTACAGGGAAAAACATGGCTTCTACCGTAACGAATGTTTGATACACAGCATTTAAGTTGATAGTTGTGGTTAGGTTGAATTGCAGCCTGGACCAAGAATTAAGAGTAAGAAACAGAAAAAATATCGACATGTAATAACGTGTATTTCTTGTTTAATAACATGTGTGCATCTACCCAAATTTGAAGTGATTTTCCTCATTTTCACGCATTCGAAGCTTACGTTATACACTTGAAATCAAATATTATCGCCTATGGAATGTATGTACTAAACTTAAGACTGATAGGACAACTTTTGTAGGTTCCGACGTATTAACAAATTAAATGGCATTCTTCCATTCACTATTTAATACCCATACTACCACATTACCCCAACATAATCGTCTGACCAAAGATTTGTATTTTAATACCCTCACTTCGCTGATACATTCTCTCTTCATCTTCTCCAGTTAATGAAAGATTTCGAAATTCCTCGGTGCCACCTGCAAACGATTTGCCAAGTATGCAATCCAAAGCACTCTATTTCAAATAGTTTTGTGCATATTCTTGTTCAATCAACTAATTAATATTAAAATATAGTAAACTTACGTTCTTTAATCTCAGATGTAATACATCAGTAGTAAGTTTCTGACTTTAAGTATGCAGATAATATTGGTATATAGTGTCCTGATTTTTTTTACACACGAAATTACTTGTAACGTACTCCTATTAAACCCCTTATGCCACAGACGTCAAATGCAAAGAATAACCAACTGTCTGTGTGCTGAATAAACTGAGAAAAGTAAAAATCAAGAGAAACTATTTTCGAATAAAAACCTACGATTTAGTTTGGTTATGGACCAGAGTTTCGTATTTGCACAGTTTATTCCGATCACTGAAGAGTATATGTATATCTTCAGGGATTCGTTAGAAGTGGAGATGACCGCCCTTACTGACCTTTTTGTTTGCACTGTTTTACTTGTTTTTCTTGACAATTTTTTTTCTTATGGCTTTATGCCTTGTCGACGTCGAGGTCATTAGAGGCGGGATGGGATTGGGAACAAGGAATGGGAAGGAATTCGACCATGGGCCTTTTGAAGGAAGCATCCCGGCATTCGGCTGGAGTGGAGAAAGCATGTAAAATCCAAATCTGGATGCCCGGGCGGGGATTCGAACCGCCGTCCTCCCGAATACGAGGCCAGAGCGTTAATCATACACCCACCACGCTCGGTCCGATGTTGACAGGGAAATATTACTGAATTTCATTTTCTCAGTTATCTATCGTATGCGTTTGTGACTAACTCTGTCAAAGACTTTATTAAAGGTGATAGATAATATCTCTGCATTTATTCCTGTTATTTCTGCGGCCGTGATAACTTCCCTGTACTCACTTAGCGTACCCGTGTGATAGTTCTGCCAGGTACTGCATAAAAGTGGTGTTTCGCAGCTGTATCACAAGCATTAATCGTTTTGCAGTGCTCTAGTTAAAAATTCGTAGGTGGACCTACATAAAAATTGATATCTAATTCCATCGAAGTTTTTGATGTTATGATTTTTCCTTAATAGAACTATCATTGCTTTGAACCAAACGGGTATTATGGGTATTTTAAACACATCATTGAGTAATTCCGTTAGCTGTTGGATGACTGGCCAGAAGTGTTGGTATACTTCTACTGGAACAGGTCTAGTGATTTGTTCCCTGGGCTTATTTTCATGATTAATTTTAATTTTTTCTGTTATTTACTTTACAGTTGTGTAGGGCATAATGCCATTTGCATCGATTCTACTGCACACCACACTGTATGGGTTATTTGAGTATTCCTCATCAATGGTCCCTGAAAATATTTATAATTCGTTTATTATTTCTTTTTGGTTTGTTATCATGGTTTCTTTGAGATTTCTTAAGTTCTCAAGATTTTTATTACTGGCTCTTTTCTATTCCTTCATGAAGAGATACATTGATGTCTTTTCCTCTGACGCAGTATATTTGGTTTTCGATATTAATATCATTTGCTCCAGTTCAGCTCACTTTATTGTTACTGATTTGGATTTTACACTTTTTGTTATGTTATTACTCTGTTAGTGTTCCAGTAAGTATCTATTAGGCAGACATCATAAAACTTCGCTGTTTCTTTATGTTCATGCTTCTTTATTTTCCATTATTCTATAACTATGAGGGGCATTTTCGGTTTTGGGCGCTGTAGCCACAATTCTAATTTTTTACTTTACTGTCTATTACATAGTTGTCATGTTTCTTGGAATGCGCCATTAATTTCATGATAAAGTATTTTTTTTTTTTTTTACTATGGCTTTATGCTTCGTCGACGGCTAAGGTCATTAGAGGCGGGATGGGACTGGGGACAAGGAACGGGAAGGAATTCGGCCATGGCCTTTTTGAAGGAAGCATCCTGGCATTCACCTGGAGTGATTTGGGGAAACCATGGAAAATCCAAATCCGGATGCCCGGACGGGGATTCGAACCGCCGTCCTCCCGAATGCGAGGCCAGAACGCTTTAAGTATTGTGAAATTTCCAGTATCCTCTTCCTCGGTGTATTTCTTGTCTGTTCATATTTGTGTGAATTACGTAGACGCTGTGGTCCTAAAAGCTTACCGATCACAGGTATGGGCTGATAACATAGGAATTAATTTCATCGCTCATGTATATCCTATCAATTCTGCTTGCTGCATCCTTGTAGGCGACTGTGTTGGTTTTAACAGTTACATTTTTTCATTTCTCCAGTATCTTTGACTATTCACTTTAGATCATTACATATGTTAAAGTTTAGGAACTGATCTTTTGAGTGTAGCTCGAAACTAAAATCGCCTCCTATTAAAATATTGGTACTGATGGGTAGCAGGACAAGCGTATCTTCTTTGCAAAAAAAGTAAAATAAAATAAAAATAATCCTTTCATTTCTTTTGTGCATTCCGGAGGGAGTGTATACAGGGTGTTAAAAAAGTGCAAAATGTTTTAGGAGATGATACTATACATAAAAATCAATAAAATGTCAAATAAAAATTGCGCCGCAAACACTCACTTTCAGAGGGGCCGCATTTATGCTTGTATGTTTTCTTTCTTCCTTTGTTATGAAGCAGAATGTACGAAGAATGAATGTGGATATATCAAGCTATTATTGGAACTGGGCTACAAAACGTTTGGACTGTTCCTTATGGGTGTATCGAACCCACTTAAGGAATTAGGCAGATGGAAATGAGGACAGCAACGTTTGTCTGCTGAAATTACGAGAAAGCACACTCAGTAATTGATATGAAGAGGCATGTGAATTGTGAGTGGTGTATTGAATGGAAAATAGGGCCACAATCATAAATTAACACTTGATTTCACACATAAGGTATTAATAAAGTTTTAACCAATTGTAATGACAATACGTTATTGATGGAAATTTTAAAGAAATATATTTGTAATTGTGAAAATTTGTTATAAAAATGATGATAATGCGCAATGGAAATTTACATCGGGTACGGAATTAATAATAACGATATTACTGCCCTTACCTTACAAAAGCTTTCAATGTGTTGCTCGTGCATGGTATTGCATGCCTGTGTGCTTCGACGTGAGGAACCATTCACTCTTTTAAACTGTCCTGGTTAGTCCTGTACGCGCTGACATGCATTGAAGACGCGATCTTAAGGCGCGTGGTAGGCAGTACGCGCCTTTCATCTTTTACCGCCTGGTGGTGGGTCGAGGCGCGTCGTCCCAGCTAGCATCATGGAGGAAGGAATTATATGGAGGAGAAGTGACGTTAAATCGGTGAAGCAAGCACTAAACTCTCCCGCATGGTGGCAGCACCGGCAGCGACCATATGGCGCTTCCCAACAATTAAGGTGTTCACATTGTGGTAGATGCAGTGATTATTTCATTTAGTATTGTGTATAAGTGTTTAAAAATGCCAGCTTGTGTTGCGTACGGTTGCACAAATAGGCCAGACAGGAAAGAACCTGGAATATCATTTCATAAGTAAGTTGAATTGTAATTATCGTTGTTGAAGTGAGCGGTAGACACCGCAAACTTTGCAGCACTTCTATAAATATTTAGTCATAGCTCTCAATGGGATGACTTTGTTCTCAAATTTTTCTTGGTGTAGTGTAGAAAATCAGCAAACTTGCTATTTTGCACATAATAGACTAGCATTATTTTTAACGAGTGTTTAAAATGAGATTTAAAGGGGCGTGTTTTACTTCGCGATTCAGTGAATTTACTATTACGATTTCTTTCGTCACGTTGCTGATTATACTGACAATGGATGATGAAATTAACTGTTATGTGAGAAGCTGTGAGTTTTATTAATTTTTTAAATAGCTATTTCAGGCCATTGACTTAGGTTATTTTTAAAGCTTCATATAAGACTTGTTTCTGTTTGTAAATACGTCTATACCTATCTTTACCGATTTTGAAATTTTTCTCATCTATTTATGTCGAAACAGGTTCATGCAGAAATAAAAATGGGCTTCATAAATAAAGAAGTTATTGGCCTTTGAACAAAATCAATTTGGGGAATGTGTTTCTAATTTAGTCTCTTTTTTTTGTACAACATTCTCCCCCCCCCCCCCCCGTATCTAAATCTAACTGAGAGATAATTTTTTTACAATTGTCCTAATAAGTAGGGCTGTGAAATTAGACAACACATCTTGATCAAGAGAATGTTCATTAAGGTGACTGAATAAACATTTTATTTCTGGTACCAGCCTACAAAAGGTCTGGGTTGCTCATCCCTAGAGTGGGTCCTCTTACTTTTTTTCTGGTCTAGGACACATTTCAGACTAACCACAAGTGGTAGTAATAAAACTGAAATATCCATTCTGCATGTCAACCATGTAATCATTGTGGCTTTGACAGAATTAATTTTTGGTCCAGCCTGCATCCAAACCTAAACCCCTCAATTTGGATGTTGTATATCCCCCAAACTAAGCAAGATATCGAAAACATTTATTCCTTATTATCGAGTTTTTTCGTCGTGTTACATAAGAATCCATCATTAAATTTGACTTTCGCGAAATTTTTCTTCTGCATTTCAACTCAAGACACCTCACTTTTGAGACAGTATATCTCGAGAACTAGGTGAAATATCGAAAAATTTTACTCTTTATTTTTTATTTGTCTCGTCTTTTTAAATAAAAATTCATCATAAAATTTGACTTTGAATAATTTTTTCTTCTGAATTTCAACCAAAACCATTTCACATTTGAGACAGAATATCTCGAAAACTAAGCAGGATATCAAAAAATTTATTCTTCATTTTTTATTTGTCTCATCGAGTTACATAATAATCCATCACCAGATTGCGGCGTCACGTTTATCCTAGAGTCCCCTTGAGGTGTTTGTACATATTCCCCGTGTTTGTTGGGAAGCGGTCAAGCCCCCACCACTCCGGCCATGCCCCCCCACTCCTCCGCCGGCCTGCTTCACTCCCATGCGTGGTAAAGGTCTCTTGCGTCGTCTCCATATTATTCCTTCCTCCATGGCTAGCATATGCGGCAAAGATGAAAGGCGTCCACAACCACTCGCCGAGGGATGCGCCTTCAGAGTGTCTGAACATCATTAACTTAACGTCCAGGTGATTGAGATAATATGGAGAAGGGAGATGCCACGGAGTGTTGTACAGGCGACCAGTTTAACACTCCAATTACAAAATAAAATTTAAAAAAATAAAAAAGGTGTAGTTAGATGAGTAGGGGAATTGCCCTAATAAATAAATAAATCCATCAGTCCTGCAATGTCAGCATTTTGGTATGAACGGACAATGAGAAAAATATGTGCTGGTGCACCATCGTGCATGAAGCACATCTGTTGTTGCAGCTGCAAAGCCACATTATCCAGCAGGACAGGCAACGTGTTACGAAGAAAGTCCAGAGATAACAAGCCCCATTTAACCTCTGTGGAAGCAGGTATGGCCCTGTTATCCTATCGCCAAGAGCACCTGCCTATAAGTTGAATTTTTTGCGCCTTGCATTGTGTGTACGCCGATTTATAGTTTATTCGGCAGCCGAATATCCGACTGAACACTTCAATCTTAATGCTGACATACATAGCCATAATACTAGGAATAAATATAATATTCACAAGGATTATAAATCACTGTCAATTGTACAGAAGGGTTAACATTTACGGGAGCTTCCTTATTCAATGTCTTACCAACAGAAATTAAATGTTATCTACAAAAACCCAACTACTTTAAGTCCAAACTGAAAGAGTTTCTGCTTCAGAACCCATTTTACTCTGTAAAAGAATTTTCTTCTTGGAATTTGGTAACTAAGAATGACTGATAAAATAGTATATATGGTGTATGGAAGGGAAAGGTGACAAAGTTGTCCACAATTACTAAAATGATATATGGTTTTTCTTTCTGTTGAAACTTTTGACAAATGAAGTAATTACACTGTTTACAAAATTTCACTCATATATAGTAACTAACATGGGATAGCATGCACTCAAAAACTGCTGTAAAAAATTATGATACTAACAGGTTTTTAAGTAATTGACTTCTTATGAGTTGTGGTAACTGGTTGGTAAGAAAATAACTGGTTTTTAGATGCTGGTAACAAGTTTATACACTGTTCCACATAATAAGTATTAACCAACTCGGGATTGTATTTGTAGATTACAGGAAATATTGGTTATACTAATGGGTCATAACTAACTTCTTGTCAGTATATAATATTATCAATTATATAGTAATATTGACATTACTAATAAGTGTATGTACTGTTCCACATCCCCGAGATTATTCTCACATGGGATCAAAGTGAACATATCTATCTATCTATCTATCTAACGTTGGTATTTGAGGTTAGGAAAAATAAAAATGTTATCAGTAAAGAATGAATTGGCTATTTACGAATATTTTGATATGAATCATGACAAAAAGTTTTCGAGTTCGAATTACTTTTCGTGAGGAATGTTTTGATGCGTAGTCTGAATCATTTCCTTTTTTATTTGTAAAGAAAAAACAATGACGTCTTCGACCAGATACCTAAGCCATAACAAACCAACTGAAAATGAATCAAGTAAATTTTCATGAAATGAGGAAAGCTGCAGCCGCTATCGTGCCTATATTGCATTTAGCCATCCCCGGGGCAAGTTCGTCTTTGACATTGAAAGAAAAGCAGTTGACTATATATGAATCGTTAGATAACGATGAGAAAGCACAAGAAACTCCTGACTTACAGTACATGAAACTGAATTAAAAAGTCCTTAAGTGAAGATTCAGCCTAATTGATTGCGACCTTCCTAGAGCCAAGACTCAAAACAAACTATATTAGTCCAAGATCCCAGAGCCCCAGACCTACGTCATTTTAGCAAAGCTGAAATTTTGAGGATGAGTAGAGTAATATGTAGTTAAGAACGTATGCGTACTCGCCAGCATGGAAGTGGGGCCCTTTCAGAGGTAGCGGGTACTAAAGGGCCCAAAAAATATTGCTAACCTACGTCATTTTAGCAAAGCTGGTTTTTATATAATATATAATATATTATGTTTTACAGGATATTGTTAAAAACCAACATTCATTATTGCCAGACACTTCCTGTGGGCCATTACTTGAGCCAGACGCTTTAAAGGTCGTAAAAAAAGGAGGTAAACTACGTCATACTAGCAAGCCTGAATTTTATATTATGTTGCTCGGGGTACTATTTCAAGACATTTTGTAAGCAGCCAGACCAATCCGATGGGCCAAAGTTCCTGCAGACGCGATAAATGTTCCGTTCTGAATATGAGCGCCTGACCAGTATTCATGCGCATGAGCGCGAGTGAGATTTCTTTGTGTCTTATACTCATGGTGTACCCTGTGATTATATTTGTGTGTAACGTTTTTTTCAGTCTCTGGTCATGCTTTTGCTATTAAGTTGACATTTCGAGGTGAGTGAATAAAAATTTAAATAATTGCAGTGTTTAAAAAATATATCATGGCAGAGTTATTAAATTGTGTTTTTGTAACAATTCTAATGAGAATTTAATATTGTTTACTGAAGAGACGTTTACAAGTGCCAACAAATTTTAAAACTTAGAAAGGATCATAATCTGAAATTTAAAGATGTTGTTTTTCCAGTTGAATTATTTGAAAGTGGTTATCATAGAGAATGTTATAAGTCATTTACAGGATTGATGAAAAAATATTACAAATCCAAATCTACAACAAAGCCTGCTCCAAAAAAGAAATCATCAAATGCTACAGAGGACCTATGTGCAACGTATTCATCGATACCTAACCTTAATAGACAATCTATTGAACCACTGTAAGGTTTTTCACAGTCTTCATTTCCAGCAGCTACTCTTATACCTGACTAGATTAGAATACCTGAACCGATCGAACAGGCAAACATCATTTTCTCAAGAAAATTGTGTTCCCATTAAAAATGTTAACATTACATCTGAAAGTAATACTGAGATTTAAAGTGATGTAAGTATTGAACGTAAAAATACTGTTTGCTTATTTTGTGACCAAAGACCAAGAAACAACATTCAAAAAGACAGCCTTACATTCAACTGAAAAGAAAATTTTTTATCAAACATATCACGAGGACATGAAAATTATCCACACTTATTTAACAAGATAGTAAATCTTTCTCATTCAAATATTTACTATCATCATATTTGTCAAGTGGGACTTTGCTAACAAAATATCATTGTTCAGTAAAAAAACAACTAAAGGTATTGGCATGATCTGCGTCAGTGTCATCAAATGGCTTTTGATGAAATAAGTGCTTTTATTCAAGAAAATGTCATCGAGAAAGGACGATGTTATTTTTGGACTTATCTTCACAGATATTACATCGACTTTTAGAAAGAATTGAAGAAGAAAATGCTGAAAAAATTACAGTGAATTTTACACCACAGCATTTAGAAGATAAGATACTTAAAGCATTAGCAAAGAAATTAATTTTTTTTCATTCAAAATAAAAAATTACTAGCCCCAAAACATTTAACAACCATTGATGACCAATCATTTGAAAATTTAAAGGACGAAGACATTTTGCAAAAAGCTGCGTTGCTGTTAAGAAAGTTTTGCACATTGAAAAGAAAAAATTACCTGAAACTATATCAACACAAGATTTAAAGGAAGGAGAAGTATCAGTGCCACAAGATTTGTTAGACTTTTACTTTACTCTGATTGCCGGTAGTAATCGAAAACGAAGAATAATCCAAAATGTATTCGTCAAGTGCGATCTTATTGTGAAATGTCGTATATGGAATACACAATGGAAAAGTGAAAACGTCAAAACATATTATTCTAGGAATACATTAAAAAGTTTAACCAGTAGTAGAAAAATTATTGATATTATTCATAGATATGGGCATTGCATAAGTTATCCGGGAATAGAAGAGCTGGAAACAGAAGCAACATACACTTCTATTCAAAAATAAGTTTATGTCCTGCAACAGTTAAAAAAAATCCAAATCTCTGTACTGGTGTTGCCTACGACAATTTTGATAGGTTCGTAGAAACAAGAAGTGGTAAGGATACCTTGCATGATACTGTTGGCATTATCTACCAAAATCTTGATTTTAAAATTCCAAATGTATCAGAAATAACAAATTTCCCCATTCCCAATGATGGAGAAACCTTGAATACGAAGAAGAAGACGGAGAACTTTTGAAGCTATATCTTTAGATGAAGTTGCTTACCCTAAGAAACCAAGGATGACAGATGATTTGCAGTTGTCAGTACATGAATCTGAAAATTCACAACCTGCAAATTTAAAATTATATGATGCAATAGCCACAATTTGGATGGTTATCCATGCATTACACATACCAAATGTTTCCAATGTGGGTTGGTTTCAATAGTTTAATAAGTGACTATATAATACAAAACAAATATTTCTTATCTGACCCCATCAATTCATCACAAACGAATCCATCAATAGTTCTGGAGACTATGAAACAAAGTCAGAAAATTTGTCAAGACGTAAACAATCTTCTATTCAAGTCACTTATGATCTCGCGATTGCAAAAGTAGCCTTACAAATTCAAGCTACCGAAAAGCCTACATTTGATAATTTATTCATTCATTTAGGGCCTTTCATATTATGATGGCTTATTTTAAAGCTTTGGGCAAAGTTATTATTGACTGCGGCTTATCTAGTGTTATGGTCCAAAGTAATTTGCTTGCAATGGGCTCGTTAAGTGGATTTCTTGATGGAAAGCATTTTAACAGGTGTAAGGGACTTCATCCTTTGATGGCAGTGGGATTGGAAATTTTACACTTCAAGAAATTTTTGGAAATTAAAAATATAGTATTCACAGATATAATGATAGAGGAAGTCACACGACTGGGAACCTGTCCAATATCGTCATTTAAAATAGAAAATGAAGAACTTAATGAACTATTAAATGACTATAGTATTTACAAGCAGCAAACTCTTAATGGCGAGTTTGGTAACACACCGCAGTTTTATTTAATCTACATAAACCATTGTACATTATTATCTAACTTTGTCAAGAAGCATCCGCACAGGAGATTTTGAACTATTTAAATTTGTATTGCCAAAAATCACTAACTTATTCTTCATATGCAACCAGCAAAATTATGCTCGATGGGCAGTTAAGTACCATGCTAATCTAGTAAACGTCGCCAAAACTCATCCTGATTTGTTTGAAGAATTTCAAAAAGTTGCTTTAGCATTCAAAGAACCAATAAACCTTTCTCAAGACAGCCAATTGACTTAGTTTTGGAGCAAACAATCAATGCAGATGCTGCCAAGAGACTTACAGGTATTCAGTACTGAAAAGAACATGATTTAATTAATTCGTAACTTCATTAAAAAACTTATTTTTTCAACTAATTAATCGAAAAATAGTAATTAACTTCATTTCAATTTACAAATATTTCATCTGGTAAAGCAGCATCAGATACAGTTTAAAAATTTCTCCTTAATATTGAAGAAAATGGAGATACTAAACGTAAAACCATTGCAGAATGTGAAGCAGATATTGGTAGGTTTGAGAAGAGTATAAAAAGACACCGTTAGAAAACTTTTCTCAAGATTATTCAAAAACAAAAACAAAAGTTGGTGGTAAAGTACAGGAAGTGCGTATTCAAAGAGATTTATTTGGACGTATTCTTATTATATCTGTTGATCATAAAGTCGATATTGCAAAAATTTTATCTTATCCTATAACTTCAGTGCCTTTATCCATGTGTCATTTTGATGGTGACTACTATTTGTAAAACACAAAAATCTGCTTTGATGAAACCTATAGATAGAGACATTGAGCATCATCCACCACCGTTCATAGATGTTTCAGTAATTGATGGTTTTTTTTGTGCTACATACCACGAAAGATATTCCTAAAACATTTGGAAATATTTCAAAGAAAATGTTACAATTGGTAACACAATTAAATGCGACAAGAACTGACGTTATTTTCGATCAGTATTTTACTCCTTCAATCAAGGATTATGAAAGATCTCTACGAAAATGAATGTACTCAACTTGATTTTACTATAACTGGACCCAATCAAGTTCGACCTGCTGATTTTGGGAAAGAGTTTGAAAAATTCACTTTTTAAACAGGCACTCGTAGATTTTTTTATTTTACATTGGGCCACTGATGAGATGGCACCATTCATTGGTAATAAACTGATTAAAATTAATTTCAGGCAATGTCATTCTTTCAGTGTCACTAATAACACAGTTGTGACTAGTATTGATGAAAGTTTATCGTGTCCAGAGCATGAAGAAGCTGACAGAAAAATTATTTACCACGTATGTAATATCGATTCCCATGCAAACATTGTAATCAGATGTTCTGATACTGATGTTGCAGCGATAATGCTGGGTAATATGCATCATCTGAAAGATGATATTTCACACGTTTGGATACTTACTGGAACTGGAAACAACCAAAGATATATTGATTTGACCAAGATCTATGAACACTTGGGACAATCTTTGTGTAGAAGCTTACCAGGATTTCACGCTCTCACAGGATGTGATTACAATCCTGCTTTCTTCAAGAGAGGAAAACAAAGACCATTAAAAATATTAAAAAAACATCAGGAGTATCAACAAGCTTTTCTAAAATTCGGTGAGCTTGAATTATTTAGCAGTAAAGACATAAAACAAAATGTATTCAATACAATACAAAAATTCATCTGTGATGTTTACAATGTTGCGGGGATGGATGATGTGGATGCTGCTCGGCTTCAGCTTTTTATTAATACATATGCAGTTTCCAATATAAATTAAGAATTCAACCGTAAAAGTATGAAAACTTCGATGCAAGTAATCTGCCACCATGCCATAGAGAACTACTCCAACAATTCCGTCGAGCATATTATATTGCAAGTATCTGGAGTAATGCTCATATGAAACATCCAACCACTTTCAGTCCTGAGAATAATGGGTGGCTACTGGAAGACAACCAGTATAATTTTAAATGGTTCGATGGTGATCAGTTGCCAAGTTTTGTCAGCGAGTCACTTCAAACTGAATTAGGTATTAGACTTTCACTTCATATTATTTTCATGAATTTGTAGATATTCGCAACATAACTAATTTATTTGTTTTTACAGGGGAATTAAATAACAATGAAGATGATATTGATGAATTTGATATTCAGATCGAAGATGGGCTTGATGAGGAAGCAGAAAATGTGGACAGTGATGACAATGAAGATTAATTGTTCATAATATAATTTTAATATTAATTTTTCATTAAATTTGTATTTAAAACCGAGATATATTAAACCATCCAACCGTTTGAAGTTTATTTTGCATAATTGTTTGGTTCGTAATTAATTTTAAATTTGGCATTGAAATATTATTGGATCAAAATAAAAAATCATAAAGACAAATGAAGAACCAAAATTCCATACAGCTAACTTACAAAGCCAACTAATGCTCTCACTCGTGCTCATGCGCATGAATACTGGCCACGCGCTCATATTCAGAACGGAACATATATCGTGTCTGGCAGGAACTTTGGCCCATCGGATTGGTCTGGCTGCTTACAAAATGTCTTGAAATAGTACCCCGAGCAACATATATAAATTCAGGCTTGCTAGTATGACGTAGTTTACCTCCTTTTTTTACGACCTTTAAAGCGTCTGGCTCAAGTAATGGCCCACAGGAAGTGTCTGGCAATAATGAATGTTGGTTTTTAACAATATCCTGTAAAACATATATAAAAACCAGCTTTGCTAAAATGTCGTAGGTTAGCAAGATTTTTTGGGCCCTTTAGTACCCGCTACCTCTGAAAGGGCCCCACTTCCATGCTGGCGAGTACGCATACGTTCTTAACTACATATTACTCTACTCATCCTCAAAATTTCAGCTTTGCTAAAATGACGTAGGTCTGGGGGCTCTGGGATCTTGAGCTATCAGCGCCCCCCGTACAGCCCCCGGCCATCGACGCCGACGAACCGATGCCGTTAGCTCCACAAGTTCCTCCACCACAACCTGCACCACGACGCAGGTCGGCACGCATCGCCAGGGGAACAGCTCCGTACTCCCCCGGAGGTAGCCTTCATAGTCTGCTCCAGGGCGCCGCGACAGACGACCTCGCAGACGTCGCAGACATCGCTTCCCCCCCCCCCCCGGGAGGGAGGTATGTTCAGTCTGCCAGTAAAGGCCCCTGCCAGGCAGACCTCATACACAACGCGCCTGCAAGCCGGGATACATATACGACTCCAAACAGGCGCAGAGGCATCAAAACCAACCAGGAAAACAAATAGAATCATCTAGAGGCTAAGTGGGACTATTTCTTACAGAGGTCGCCGTACTACCACACAACGGAATTCCTGCGCCAGGCCGCCTATATAAGCGTAGCCGGCCGCTCCACCGCCAGTTCCGGCCTGACCGCGGAACCAGCTTCAACTACAGAAGACCACCGGAAGTTCGCGAGAAGTAGAAGCCGTCTCTCTCTAACCCGGATCAGGACCAGGCTAAATTTCTCGACGGTCATCCGCTAACTGTACCACATTTGTTATTGTTTACCAGTGTTTTGTGTACATAGTAATAAACCTCAAGGAACCATTAAGTGTAGTTCACTTCAAATCCCATTCCAGCTCCTTTATCATATCTGTCACTGATTGCATTCTGCGATAATTTCCAGAAACAAATCTAGCAGCCCTTCTTTGCACCCTCTCCAACTCCTGTATTTGATACGTAAAATGATGGTCCCATACTACACTACCATATTCGAGCAATGGTCTGACCAAACTTTTGTAACCCAATTCCTTGACTTCACTCTCTAAAAGCACAACATAAAGTATTCAACTGTTGTAGAATGAACCCAAAGAACGAAAAAGACTTCAATCTCGTAAATCAGCCTGATTGACTTACCTGGTCATAACCTGTGACCCTTTTTGCAATATAGCTCTGTCTTTATCACTTTTTAGTAACGGCAGTGACGTAACAATAGAATGGCAGGACGGGCAAAATGTCACGGGTCCCCAGCGTGGTCCCACCCCTAGACCCGGGGCTTCCCCCTCCCCCCCCCTCAATTGTCGTTGCCTATGGCAGTAGTAGTGGAGCGAAAACAATTATCGTTCATAAAATCGGTGCCCCAGTTTGCAAAAACCACAGGGCCCCAACCTATGAATTTGCTAAACGCCTCAATGGTATTGTTACGTTACTGAGTAGCGTTATATTCAAACTCAATAAATAATGATCAATTTTTTTGCAGAGGGGACCTTTATGGTGAAATACAGCTCAAGGTCGAGCTTCAGCTTGTAAAGGTCAAGCTGTCATGAGGTTTTAGAATAAAAACAGGATTCTCGGGCCCTGGATAAGCAGTGACATAACAGGTTGGGGCCCGTTGAAAATTCATTGAATGAGCCCCCCGTCCAGTTGGAGACGTTTTTTTATCTTCTTCACTGACGGGGCAGATTCTTGGCCCAGGGGCCCCCTCCGGCCGCACTGCGGGCCCCCCTCATCCGGCGGACCCGGGTTACATTTGCTCCGCTTACCCTCTCCTA